>JBBPBX010003227.1:0-18917 GCA_038048925.1 Garcialebias charrua | reverse complement strand
ATTATCACCAATAGATTGGAAAAATCCCTAGATAGGTTCACCGGTGTATAGGTCACACCTACGTTTAGCTCTGCTGCAAATGTCTGCCACAGGAGCGCACAGCAAGGCTTTTAAGAAGATTAACACTTAAAAACAATTATTTGTTTGATAAAAATTATAGCAAATATGTGTCTGAGCTGAACTTTTCCTTAATAAATGAACGTAATTGTGAAATGAGCTGGATTTAAAAATGTGTTTGCCGAAAGTGATATAAAGCCATATATAGGTCGAACCTGAGTATAGGTCGCAGGCCTTGAAAAAATGATAAAAACGTGCAACCTATACTCCGAAAAATATGGTAGTGTTATTTAAAATGCACTAGCTAAAAGCTCAAAAGCAAAATGCTAGCTAGAAAAATAAAATGGACAAAACATCAGTGAAAAAGAATCAAACAGCTAGCCAAAACCCAAAGTAGCAGAATAGTAGATAAAAGTAGCAGAAGGCTAGCTAGCTATAAGCTAAAAAATTGCAGAAGTGAAGCTACAGCTCAAACAGAGTTTTGTCCTTTCTTCAAGCTTCACCACAGTGAACTAACTCACATGAAGACATGGCAATTATTTTTACGACGGATGTCCTTCCTGATGCAACCACAGACCACTGAGCTACCACAGCCCTCTGTGTGGAGCAGAGAGCTGCCAGCTAGTGCGTCCAGCTGAAGCAGATGGTGGGGGTTAAGGGCCTTGCTCAAGGGCCCAGAGTAGGGAAAATGAGGTTGGAGACAGGTGTGGGTGTTTCAAATTTTCCACCCACATTTTGATGTCGTCGATCCAGGGGGTCGAACCAGCGAACTTCCGATCACACGCTCACCTTCTCTAATCTCTGTAGCTAAATGCATAACTGTAGCTAAAAGCCAAAAGTAGCTATGGCTACACGACACCTAAACATTGCAGGACAGTAAAGTCTTGTTCAAAGTTAATGCAGCATAAGAAAAAATAAAACAATTTTTATAAGGTAGTGAGATCTCACTGTATTTATTTCTATAAAGAAAATGCTTGTATTAAAAAAATAGGTGTTTTGATAAGTGTTAAAGCAAAAGTCATGGCACCCATCTTCTGAATGAAGAGTTTTATTGTATGAATGGCCGGTCAAAGCAGATGGCCGCGTGTCCTGAGTAGGGTTGGGCATCGTTTGAATTTGAGCGATTCCGGTTCTGGTTCCGATTCTTCGTTTAGATTCCGATTCTTTCCGATTCCCGATTACGATTCTTTTTGTAGGCGGGGTTAAAAAAAGACATTCATTCATTCATTCATTCAACCTTTATTTATACAGGCTAGCCTCGTTGAGTCACGGGGACTCATTTACAAGAGGGACCTGTCTCACTCACACCAAACAACCATCCACTCTCACACTCACACCTAGGGTCAATTTAGAGTCACCAATCAGCCTAACAAGCATGTTTTTTGGTCTGTGGGAGGAAACCGGAGTACCCGGAGGAAACCCACGCATGCACGGGGAGAACATGCAAACTCCACCCAGAAAGGTGTCAATTCAGTTCAGTTTATTTATACTGTATAGCTCCAAGTCACAACAGAAGTTGTCTCAGGGCACTGAACAAAAAACAATCAAATATAAAAATAATAAGTTAACAGAAACTTTAATATAAAAATAATGGTAACACTATTTATCTGAGGAGACTACTTTGAGTTTAACTCCATGTTATAAAAAAGCTACAGTAGTTAGCCAGAGTTATTTCAGGATGAAATAATTTGAACTTCTGTTTGAATTTAATGCTATGAACTTTTTCCTTTTTGTTACATTTACTATGAATTTCTCACAGGGCAGATTAGAGCCAACATGGAGGACTCACCAACATATATTATTATTATTATACATATAATATTGTCCAGTGTCTGATGCTGCAGTCATGTTACTGAGCTCCCACTGATGGGCTAACCTGGTTCCACCACCAGCAGCAGGATCCTCAGACAGAACAGCTGGTGGGATGTCCTGGTATCTGCAGCCCTCTCTCCATTTGTTTCTTCATGGACATGGAGCTGTGACATTATGTTGTGCCTCTTCCTCAGCAAAACGCTCCTCCAGTGGAGACTTTCTGGACAGACTGCAGGGAGGTTCCTAAACAAACAACAGGTTTATCAGTTTTATCAGTAAAAAGAGATTATTAAATCATTTTTAAGACTGAGAATGTGTACAATTATTAGCTCTGTTGTTATTGCCTAACTAACCTATTCAATAATTCTTCAAACTGTGACATTCACTCATAATGGAATGGAAGAGAACATAAACAGAAATTATATAATAATGAAAACTAGAGACATTAAAACATTTTAAAAGACACAGAGAACTTTAAATGGATTAAGAATGTTAATAAGTGTTGGATTTGAGTGCAATGTAAGTGCAATCCATGGTTGAATTCACATCTGAAAAGGGATGCAACCTTTTCACAACATATGCTGTAACAGTTCTGTGGCACTCTTCATTCAGTTACACTGACGTTTTTACCTTGGACAGTCACTGGTGAACACTGTGAAGCCATTTCAGGTCGTTTGTCTAAGAAAAAAATACAAGCTAACGTTAGCATCGTGTTTGTATTTGAGCTGACTTACCGCTTTAAGCGGAGTATAACTTGTTAGCTGCCTTAATGTTGGTATGAGATGTAGTTTATAGTTTATTTATTTACCTGATGGAGCCGAAGAGGTAGCGATTAGCGAAAAGTTCGGCGGAGCGTTTTGCAGACGGACCACTCTGTACTTCCGGTCGGATACGAAGCGAAAATAATCCGGTGGAGCGCGTCAAAGACGGGACACTATTTTACTTCTCCCCTTTGCATGATAGAAAATTATTGCAAGTGCTGCACTGACCTGACTGGTCATTTTGTAAGCTTTCGATCTCGGGTGCACTTCCGGTGGATTCTTCTTTGTTGGGTTTCGGCGGCGGCTACTTCCGGTCGGCTAACTAGCATCGAACATAGGAATTAATATCAAATTAATATTTTGAACGATTCCGGGAAAACCGGACAGTTAGTCCCAGTTCCGAACGATTCTCCATGCCCAACCCTAGTCCTGAGCCTGGTTCTGCTAAATGTTTCTTCCTCAAGAGGGAGTTTTTCCTTTCCACTGTCACCTTCATACTTGCTCAAGATGAGAGTACTGTGATGGAGTTAAATTCAAAGCAGTCATGCTCCTCAGATAAATAATGTTAAATTATTGTTTTTATATACATGTACAGGTAGTCCCCGACTTTTTTCATTCATTCATTCATTCAACCTTTATTTATACAGGCTAGCCTCGTTGAGTCACGGGGACTCATTTACAAGAGGGACCTGTCTCACTCACACCAAACAACCATCCACTCTCACACTCACACCTAGGGTCAATTTAGAGTCACCAATCAGCCTAACAAGCATGTTTTTTGGTCTGTGGGAGGAAACCGGAGTACCCGGAGGAAACCCACGCATGCACGGGGAGAACATGCAAACTCCACCCAGAAAGGCCCCGGACCGGGATTTGAACCGGCAACCTTCTCGCTGAGAGGCAGCAGCTCTACCAGTTGTGCCACCGTGCTGCCCACTTACGAGCGTATGGACTTACGAGGATCCGAATTTACGAGATTATCATAATTAATAAAAATATGACATTAAAAAAAAAAAATTTTTTTTTTGTGTTTAAATGTTCTTAATTTCATGTGTACAGCACTTTGTTGCAGCTGTGGTCGTTTTAAATGGCTTTATAAATAAAGTATAATTGTTATTTTTATGTTTTATTTCAATTTTTAGTGTACTCTGTACTGTATTAGCGATCGCTCCCAAATTCCCCCCGCCTGAAATATAACGAGCAGACCTAAGCGGAGCTCCCACTGCCCTGCCGCCTGACAGGCAACGAGCGGAGCTACCAATCCGACATGCCGGGACCGGGAGCTGGCGGACATGCTGGGTGGGAGCTGCTGGCTTTTTAGGACCGTGCGTGCGATCAGAGGTTGCCTCATACGGATAAATGAGCTGGAAACTCTCTGTGAACTTTGTGGACGTGTCTGTTGTGGAGCAACCGCCGCGATCCTCCGCGATCGCTCTTAAAAAGCGCCGCGCGACAACATTAGCCCATCGGCTAAGCTAAGGCTAGGCTAAATGCTAAGCGGACCCCCACCAGAACCAAACCGAACCGGCGGCCGGGAGCTCGCCTCGATGTCCGCCTAGCAGCCTAAGATGTTGGATGGACATTCAGCTAACGTGGAGAAGCAGCTCCGACAGCCTTTTTTGGATGGATGGACTCGTTAGCACGGAGCTAATGAGTGCAGGCCTAATGGCGGTGGCTAACAACAGCTCACGCGGTCAGCTTGTTTTGGATGAACGAACACTGCGGAGAAACGGCTTTCGGTAAGTTTATTAAAGTAAACTCCTTTTATGGCTTCAAATGTATGGACTTAACAAGCTAACAGTCCTTCCTCTAAACAGTTTGGACCACGTTAGAGCAGCAGAATGTATGGAGCCCCGACGTGCTCGGACGTGCTAACAGACGAGACAAGCTTGATCAGCTCAAAGTAAGAAATTATATTTTTATTTATCTGTTTTGTACTGTACAGTACAGTATGCTGTTTCTGTGATGAAAATAACTAAAAGTACAGCTGCAGTTGGCACTAAGGCACTTTGGCGTCTTTTTTCCTATTTACGAGCACTGTTCCGGTTTTACGAGATAGCACGTGCGTTGTCGGACTTACGAGTTTTTCATCTTACGAGATACTCGTTGTAACGGAACTCGCTCGTAAGTCGGGGACTACCTGTATTCATGTTTCTGTTCAGTGCCCTGAGATGACTTCTGTTGTGACTTGGTAACTGAAACTGAATTGAACTGAATTGGTGGCTAAAACTGCACAATGTTGTTGTTTTAGCAAAAGTTGTTGGTATGCAACATTTTTTTACAAAGTCAAAAGAAAATTAGGAAAACACTGGTCACAGTAACATTTTATCATAGAGAGCAAAGAGCATGTTCTTCCATATCCAACGTTCTTCTGGTTCATAAATCCAGAGTTCTGTGGTTTATGGTTAGGATGTGGGGGTGGGCTTCACGCTCTGAATTTATACACAGAATAGAATCTAGGACAAAGTGTGCAATGTATATGCATGATCTGCAACACATGCACACACACACATGGGTCTGCTGTGGTGATAATGGTTCCCAGTCGCTGTTAAAGGTGAGGATAATTACATAAACCCCAGCAACAATGTGTTTCTCTTTGCCTTTTTCCACATGCATAATGAAGTGGCTCCCAGGCCCTCTCTGCTGATCAAACAAGTGTTTGATAGTGGCTTTGGTCTGAAAGAAGCCTGAATATGTTTATTTGCATGTGGAGGAGTGAGTGACTTTGAGGTGGAGATCAGGCAGATTAGTGTTAACTGACAGAGACCTGTGCAAACAGGCACGCCCCCACATACAAGCAGGGTTAGCAGCGCACTTCCTCCAAGGACCAAAGTGCGGAGCCTTGTCCTTACGAGGCTTGATTCAGTCATTTTATTTCGTTGGTTTGGGTTTTGCTTGTTTGCGCGTTGCAAGTGAGAGCTTGAACTCCAATAAATGGTGAGAAATTCAACAGTTCTCTTAGGCCATCTAATACTTTGGCATTAGATTTAAAACATTCTTTCAAAGGGCTATCTACGACATGTAAAAAAATCATTCTTTACTTTTCCTCAGAATCATAGCCAGAATATTCTATTAAGCCATAAATTAAGTGCCGTATTTTCCGGCCTATAAGTCACACCTTTTTGCCAAATTTGCATGCCCTGCGACTTATAGGGCGAAGCGACATATTTATGGATTTTTTTTCCCATATTTATAGACCAATTTTTGGCTGAGATATAACCGTTTCCTTTCATTCTGACGAAAAACATGGAGCAGTACCACTTTTGGCCGCTAGGGGCGCAGTACCACTTTTGGCCGCTAGTGTCCACGACCGTTCCCAGCTCATGTGTCTGACGGCAGTCTCCTCTGGTCGGACTCACTCTGTCGCAGCACGGCCTCCTGCTCTCTGGAGGTCTGAACTACTGTTAGCTCAGTGTTTTACTAGCCTGGTTAAAACCAGACCCTTGTCCTTCACTTCGCTTCAGACAAGGGTCTGGGACTTGTCCATTGAGAAACGATTCTTGCTGAAGGCGTGGCCTCTGCCTGAGGAACAAAACCATTGGATCTTAGAAAAATTTTGAACAGGTAAAGCATTCTGCTCCCTCCCCCTCAGAGCTCTGCCGAACTTGACATCTGCTCCGCCTCCTGCTGAATTTTCTCTCGCTGCCTGCATTCTGTGTTTATAACGTTTGAAAAAAATTAAATAAAACCATGTAGCGCTGGTCCAGCACACCAGAAAATATGCAGGGACTCGGGCAGCAACGTAAAACCCTATTTTAATTCTCTCGTGACAACCTCAGTCATTTCCTTATTCTTTGCCGAAGCGGGTGGGAGAGAGAGGAGGAGGAGAGCGATCACTTGACTTTTGGCAAAAAAACCAAAATAAAACTCCAGATAAGAGATTAAGAAGGGGAATTTAACACATTTGTGTCAAATATAAAACAGTCCTGCATCGCTTTGAATGAGAACATGCGGCTGCTCGCTGGCTCTGGCTGCATGCTGGGACAGGTGGCACTCAGCGGAGAGGAGGAGGAGGAGGAGGGAGGAGGGAGCGATAACTTGACTTTTGGCCAAAAAAACAAAAGAAAACTCCAGATAAGGGATTAAGAAGGGGAAATTAATAAATTTGTATCACATATAAAACAGTCCTGCATCGCTTTGCATCGCTTTGAATGAGAACATGCGACTGCTCGCTGGCTGCGCTGGGACAGGTGGGGGCGTGGGTTAGGGGCCAAAAACTCCGCCCCTTCTGTTCTCTGATTGGTCCGGTCAAAAATCTACCGGAGAAATCGTTGTCTATGGCAGAAGTCCCAGACTGTGCAGTGAAGGGAAATGAGAATTGAGCGGAGCTGTGCAGGAAGGCGAGGGCCAGGCTAGTGTTTTACTATTAGCAATGCAAAATAGCTCAAGAACCACCGGACAGATTTTGATGAAACTTACAGAAAGTAATCACTGGATGGACTTTTACAACCTATTAGCTGTAGGAGATGTTTGAGCTAAAATTCAATGTATTTATCTTTTATTTTCGCAGAGCGCGTGCACTTTTGGAAGACCGTCAATGCGAAACAATTTAAACCCAGCTAATTTGAACATTATCTTCATTTTTAAAGGAAAAGTTAAGCTCAGAAACCCTTTTGCTATAATGTCAGCGAACATATATATTTTTACAAGGTGTATATCTTGTTAAATTTTAAAGAAATGAAGCGTATCCGCTCCCTGTGCGTGCACGCTTTGCATCACCAACGTAGCGAAACTATTTTTTTTTTAATTCAGCTGATTTGACCGGTACGTGCATTTATTAAGGAAAAGTTCAGCTCAGACACATCTTTGCTATAATTTTCAACAAACAAACAATTGTTTTTAAGTGTTAATCTTGTTAAAGTCCTACCGTGCACGCTCCTGTGGCCATTTCCGGGTTGTCACCGCTGACGCGTAACATATGCCACGCATCAGCGGTGACGCATAATAGATGCGACTTATAGGGTGAAGCGACATATTTATGGATTTTTCCCCTTTATCAGAGGCGGCCGCCACTAGAGGGCGCTAGGGGCGCCGCCCCTCCTTGGAACTGCAGCTCTTCTTCTTCACCATTTGAAGATTTAATATTTTTTTTTTATAAAAGTGAAATAATAAAATAAAAATATTTCGAAATGCATGCATATATGTTTTTAGTTGTGTAGGATAAATATTTTATGAGTAATTGTTTGTTTCAAAAAACGTTTTCTGATTTGACGTACTTCCGGTTTCCCCGCTGGGCGCCGCCTGCGGCTTTTCCATTGAATCTAATTATAACTAGCGGCCGCTAGCGGCCGTAGTTTATGTCCCATCTGTCCAAAACTATTGGACTGTACAGGTCGCATTTTCCGTCGCCCTCGAGCCTGGACTCGTCTCTTATCGCCACGGATCGCCAGCGCTTCCGGTTCGAGCCAGGAGGGAGGGGCAGTGGGGGACCATCTCTGTTTACACTCAGAGCTGATCACACGGCCAACTACCTACGTTGAAACAGCAGTAATTATTAATGGTGCCTTTCTACACAGGTAAGCAAGTAATAATTGTGAGTTATAAATCTCTAAGCACACATGAGCAAAGTTTGAGCTGTTCTCATCTGTGTGCTGACGTGGTGTCGTGTGTTGCTATCAGTCACACAGCTAGTAGCTACTAGCTGTGCTTATGAATGTTGTGGTGTTTCTTTATCTAATGCTTATTACTATTCCTGACTGATATGGCTCTCAACTAGATGTTACAAAAGTGTTTTCTAAACACCCTGATGCATGCTCAATAATCCAGGTAGAAAAATCTAAAAAAGCTAAGTCTGGTCGACCAGACTTAGCTTTTTTAGTGTTTTCTAAACGTTATGTGTTTAATATTATGACTATCAGGTGTATTAATATTTTGATTATCAGATGTTCGTGTGTTAATATAATGATTGTCAGTTGTGTGTTAATGTTATGATTATCAGATGTTCATGTGTTGTGTTAATATTATGAATATCAGATGTTCATGTGTTAATGTTATGATTATCAGATGTTCATGTTTTTAACTCAAGCTTGTGTACAAAAGTTGAGCTGAAGTCAAACCTGTTAATTATCAGACAATATAAACTTTTATATTCACCAGATGTCTGCTATATCAATCAATCACCTTTATTTTTCCAGTTAGAGTCAGTTGAGATGGAGATCTCTTTTACAAGGGTGACCTGGTCAAGTGGTCAGCAGCACACGTCACATGGTAATTGACAATAAGCATTTGCATTTACCAACAAAGATGGTTTTATGAACCTGTTTGTAGCAGCCCTTAAACATTTTTCTTCCACTGTACAGGAGGACATGGCAGGAGGTGATGATGAGGGGATCCTCTGGTCCAGCCTGGATGTTTCTGAGAAGTGGAGTCGCCACTGCACGGTACCCAAATACTGTAATAATACCAGTGGTGGAGAAAGTACTCAAACACTGTACTTAAGTAAAAGTAAATAAGTACTTGCATTTAAAAATACTTAAAGTATTAAAGTAAAAGTAATTGCTGAATGTATTACCTAAAGCAATGGCCTACAATACCATTAAGTGTGTGTACTGTATGTAAATTTTCTGCATTACATAAATAGTGTTGAGTCATTTTAATGAACAATGCTGCAGATAATACAGTACTGTACATGTTTTTATTGTGTTTGCTCTGTGACACAGTTCACACTTGGACTTGTGATTCTGTGCATCAGAATTTCAGGGATGACATGCAGAGTAAAATGTCATTAAGCAAAATAAGAATAATAAGGATGATTTTACTTTTGAAAGTTTTTATTTAACACAAAATAAAACCAATGTGTCATTTTAATTGCAGTAAACACACAGAAGTAAAAGTTTTCTGTTTAAAAAAAGGAGAATTAGACACATCATGCACTGATCATTTCAACTCCAGTTTGTCATCAACTCTAGTTAAAATACTGTCTTGTCAACCTTGTAATGGATCAACAATGAACAATATTTTAACTTCCTGACACCATTTTCAAAACTTGGACCAGAGTGTGTCGAGACATTTAGAGACATCTCTTGTCTCCTAACACCCCATGAACTGACACATTTTAATGTTGCAGCAAGAATTTCTTGTTTCTTGACAAATTGAAAAAACTGCAACGTGAAAGTAGCTTGTAACTCAACACATTATAAAAATGTAGTGTAGTAGAAAGTACAGATACTTCATGTAAAATGTAGTGAAGTAAAAGTAAAAGTACCCACATTTAATTCTACTTAAGTAAAGTACAGATACATGAAAAATGTACTTAAGTACAGTAACAAAGTACTTGTACTTAGTTACATCCCACCACTGCTCCTCAGAGAGTCTGTTGTTAACTGTTCTCTTTTTGTTAAAGCAACAGTTTGTGGTGTCATTGTCATAATTCATAATGAATAAATCTGAGTGAATAATGAATACTGTAAACATGGCTCTGTTTCAACCCTCAACTTTCAGTTAAGTTGTGCTGTTGTTTCAAAGCTATAGTTAAAGTAACCAAGCAGCATAAGGATTTATTCATTGTGAAAGAACCGAATGACAGACAGAAAACAGTTACAAAAAATAAGTCTCTTTATTTTCTTTCCAGGAAAAGGGGAGTTGAGCAGCTGTGGGTGGACAGGAGAGGATATTAGATAAGTACCAGGTCTTGATCTTGAGGGATGATTGATGGTTGTAAGGACTCTTACTTTGGTTATTTTTTGATGCAGGAGCAGGAGAGCAGCAGGAGCAGTTCTGGTTTCAGGAGAACATCTTGAAGAAGAGGACATTCAGCTAGAGGTGAGAGAAGCTACCTGCATGATGTAGGTTTTTACGTTTTCCATCATAGTAGTTCTGTATTATGAAAAAGTGAGAACTAGTTACATCTTTACAATTGCAATGTGAATTTGAATTGTTGCTTTTAAATGTACACATATACTCATAAAATAAATAGTTGTTATATGTTAAATAATTAGAAAGCTGACTAATAGCCATTGCTATTCTCTTGACTACCAGGAAAAATAAATATTGTCCATGCCCCAATATTTTTTTATTTATATGGAAGAGAAAGGTGCCAAAACCCACCTTTTCATATTTAGCATAATTGAAAAAGCCCTAAATCAGAGAGTCAGAGAATATTTATTGTCATTTGCACCACATGTGGTACATGTGATGAAACAAGATTATGTACACAGGGTCCCAGTTACATCCAACAATAAAAAGTAAAAGAAAAACAGTAATAACATCTAAGATATGAACTAAGAAAAACATCAACTAAAAATACACTAAGCACTAATATCATAGAAAACATTACTCCAAACAGCAGTACGAACATGAGTCTGTATGAGCAGATGAACACGGATGAACACAGCAGCATGAAACAGATTTTTTTGTCAGTAGCAACATGAAACAGATCAGCAGCAACATGTGATATTTCACAGTGATTCTTCTGGTTAGAGATTCATGAGTCTTACAGCCTCAGGGTAGAAGCTGTTCTTCAGTCTCTGTAGAGAGCAAAAGGAGTTAATTCAGTAATATGCTGTGGGTGGGAGATATTCAGGTTTACAAATTTATTATTAATAAAAATTACAAAACTACTGTAGGCATTAATCTGCTCACAGACTCATGTTTGTGCTGACTCATGACCACTAGATTGCGCCCCCCCATTAAAAAAAATCACCAGCCGCCACTGCCCTTTATTGGACATATTTGGACTGATGCGACTTATAGGGCGGTGCGACTTATCGGCCGGAAAATACGGTAAACCTGTCACTGCATTGTTGGATATTTGAAGGAAGAGAGGGACAAAATTCAAGCAGAAGACAATTGCTTTCTACAATGGAATGTTTGCATTCTTGATTTTCACGCACAGTTTTTGCTATTCATCTTTGTTTTTATTATAATAGTGCATGAAGCAACGTCCTATATGAGACTTTAAACCTAATTCAATATGTATTTATTTATTTATTTTACAATGAATGTAGGCCATGGAGATGCATCCTCTCTACTGTCACGCTCAGATGTGATGCGTTCAACACAGAAGTGTCAGACGTAAGAGGAAAGTAGTACAAGCGGCGGCACCACTGGGCTTCAGTGTGACAGAGAAAAGATTGTGCGTTTAGAAATAAGTAAATATTGCATTGCTGGTCTGAAGTGAGATGTATTTCCATGGTGTGGTAGCTTTAATCTGCCACCTTTTTAATCTTCACCTCTAAGAGCTCTGGTCATTTTAAGAAATAGACGACTTTTGACTCCTTTGTAGGAGAGAAACTGCGTACCGTACTTGAGTGCACATCTTTTAGTGTATAGATTCATTCATGTTTGTCAGTGATGTTACAAAGCCATGTGTGTGTGTGTGTGTGTGGTGGTTTATAGACAGTATAGGAGCTATAGAGGGAGATGGCTGATGAAGGATCTGGCAGGGCTCGTGAACACTGCAGAGAGAAAATGTCTGTGGTTCAAAGCCACTCTCAGCAAACTTAACAAAGAAGGATGGCACAAAGGGCATGAACATCAATGGAAACTACACAATCAGCTGTCACATAAAGAAAGAAAGAAATATCCCAGCTACTCTGGCAGACTACATTGTATGCAGACATTTGACTATTTTTAAATTAACTCAGTGCATTGGACAAGGAAAAGAGCGATACAAGACAGGGAAACATCCAGACGTGTCAGAATTCATTAAAATAAAAGTACTACTATTCCTTTTATACTACTGGGCTAGGAATTTTAATATTAATAATAAATATTTAGTTGAAAGCAGAATCAAATGTCTGTACAAAGTACGTACTGTAAACAGTGGCTTGAATTCATTTAATAAAACTCAACAACAACAACTTTACTAGTAAACTTTTGCCAGAAAATTGCAACTATTCTTCTGCTTCAATCACAGTTTTTTCCATTACAGTAGTTCCTCGCTAATTCCCGGTTTGTTTATCGCTGACTCGCTCTATTGCGTTTTTTCAAAATAAGAGTGGGCATGACACACAATTGGCTGATTGATGGATGAGCTGCACAATCAGCATGGGATTTTTATTAAAATAAACCTTTGTGTAGCCCAAACATGCAGGATAAACTTCCTGCTGCAGCTGATCAGCTGTTCTCCATACATAGCAGAGAAGTGGGCCTGGCCAAGAGTGCTTGCAGGTGGCAAAGAGCAGGTGAGGCAGAGAGCTGAAATGACATTCTGTGCTCATTTAGAGCGTTTAGAGTTTAGAAACATTGTTTAGGATATTGCAAGAGTGTGGGAAGGGTTTAAAACACCCATATATTAAAATAAACTACTACTTACTACTTGTGCTACTTTTCCTACTTCGTGTTTTTTCATTTATCGTGGGGCTTCAGGGTATGGATCCCTCACGATAAATTAGGGACTACTGTACTCCCCTTGCATCTTTGAAAAAACACACAAAGGTAAATCAAAACTTTGGGCCCTATCAGAAGCCGTGTTTCCATCAAGGTTTCTAGGTGCGCATTTTGAAGTATCGCAGCAGAAAAGCTTAATGGAAACGGCAAAATCCGTATTTACTTTCTCAAGTTCGCCAAAAAGTTTATACGCTCGCTTGAGGTGGTTTTTGGGATGTTCGAAAATGAGCAGATGCGCACAGCGACAGATGGAAACACATTTGCCGACTCGTGCTGCCGAAGCGAACATTCACGTCACGTGACTGATCAGCTGTTTCCGCTCCGGACAACATGTAACATCGCTAAAACTAGTTTGTATGACAGAATAAATACAACTCGACCGATAGCAACACGTACCTGAAATATTCTCTCCATTTTGACGAGATGTGTGGCCAGGTTCTGTTTTCAACTGCTACTTCCTGTTTACTGTAGACATGCGCAGTGCTCACGTCTGACGTAATGACGCTGACGTCTGACGTAATGACGCTGTGCGTGGCTTGGTAGATGCGCTTCAAGCCAGCAGATGGAAACACTTCTGCTTCGCATTAATTTGTATTTACATATTTGCGAGATTTCAAAAATTAGCTCAAAAATCGAAATGAAAATGGATGGAAACACAGCTATAGACTGTTTCTAGACCTCTGACCAAAACCCAGAAGTCGAAGCCACAACTGGACCGACTTTTCCTGTAGGACAATTCCCGAACAAGCTTCAAATCCAAGCCCCTCCACGTAGAACAATGGATCATTACCTAAATAAAAAGAAACACACACACATCTCAAACATTTTTCTAAATGATGGTTCTTGTTGATTCCCATAGTTCTTACCCTTTGTTGCTGCATGATAAATTATTTATTTTTCCAAGTATTTGTTGACTATGAGCAGTGGTGGGCAACGCTAATTAAAAAATTAGTTCCACAATTTCTAAAACGCTTATTAATTTTTTTAGGTCCACAATTTCAAAAGCACAAATGTCTTATGAAAATTAGGGGAAGCTAATCTAATCCGCTATTTATATATTTCTATATTATATATATATATATATATATATATATATATATATATATATATATATATATATATATATTATATATATATATATATATATATATATATATATATATATATATATATTATATATATATATTATATATTTATATATAGCCGGCAGCGTTATCAATATTTGCACTACACTGCCAACTGAAAAGTAACAAAAATGATCCTAAAAGGATGAAATTACAAAAATCAAAGGATTTATTTAATACTTTACGTACATATATTCTATTCGGCCACGAAATTAACAAAAAATAGAATGATCTTTTAATCCCTAAAACCACGTTTAAATCTCAAATACACGGGTGTGTCGCCACCGCATTTATACATAAAAGTAACCCAAATACATGAAACTAACGACTCACCGTCGAATGGTTGACACAAAACACACAATAAAATCATCCGGCCACGTTAATTTGGCTTGAAACAGCTGGGTTCTCTACGGATTTATCCAAGAAACCAAGCACAACCAGCTAGAGTTAGCGTCCAGTTCACCTCTGATCCGGAAGATGTCAACATTCTATAGGTAGTCAACAGATTTAATGAAAAGTAACTAAAATACATAAAAATAACGACTCACCGTCGAATGGTCGACACAAAACACACAATAAAATCATCCGGCCGCGTTAATTTGGCTTGAAACAGCGGGGTTGTCTGCGGATTTATCCAAGTACCCAGCACAAACAGTAGCCACAGAATTAGCCCCTGAGTTCACCTCTGACCCGGAAGATGTCAAGATGGAATAGTCCATTTTTAGTAGGGGGATAAAGAAATCGACCGTTTTTTTATTGCGTATTTAATGATCGTTTTCATCGTAACTATAATTATTTTTATGTTAAATGTACATTAACAAGCAGGATCAATGTTAGGGATGTAGGTGACTGGCAGGGGGGCGGCGGGGCCGGGGCCCCTGCTGAAATGGGATCCCCAGGCACATGGTAGATCCGAGTCTGTTCTCAGCTCTGCCCCCCTCCCCCTCACACCCTTCCTCCTCTCTGCTCTTTACGTGGGGAAAAAGGTAAAACAAGCAGCATAAGAGCTTGTAAATAAGTTTATTGGTTTTTACTGATAGATAATTAGTTATTAGCGGTACTGCATTTTAAATAAAAATAGCACAAATCCGCTTATGAATTATAAAAGTTAGTCAATTCACAAAAACGCTGACAAAAAGTTTAGGTCCACTGTAAGCGGATTAGCGCTTTAGCGCTCCCTAGCGTTCATCTGCCCACCACTGACTATGAGAAAGCTCATCTGTGACCATAATTGTGTGCAAGGGAGTTGTCGGGTCTTAAAAGCCTCACATCCCCAGTGCACAAACTCTGGTTCCAAAAAAACAACTTGGCAGCTCCTGTAAAACGTGTCCCGGTTTCAAAACAACAAGACTCTTGGTTCATGATAAATTGTCTCTGGGGTCCATCAAGAACAGCGTACTGACTTTTGATAGGGGTACATTTTACAACACAAACAAAAGGTGAAAAGTATAATATACTGTATAAAGGAAATTAAATGTAAAATTTTCACATAGTGATGAGGTTTTGGAAAAATACATGAGAAAACAACTTTATAGCTTAGGCATTCATCATGAAAACCTCAAAGTTTTGTTTTACAGAAAGCTGGACTTTACATGTTTGAACTAATGTTTTATATCCTTTTACTGATAAATTGTAAAAATTTTAAGCTTTAAAAAAAAAAATCCCCCCCAAAATTTTCAACTTAAGCCCTATTCGCACAGAATTAGGCCCTGTTTACACGGACACTGTGTGGGGGGAACAGAACTTATGGGCATGTTAAAGACCGTGTAAAGTGAATTTCAACATTTTCTTAAATAAACATTATAAAGCGTTTGCCGTCCGTCCCAAACCTTATGGGTTCAATTACCGCATGGTACAACTTTTTTTTACATTTTTTTTATTCATTCCAGATTAAAAACACACAAGAAAACTATTTACAAAAAACTGTATTTACTGTATTTACAAAAACAGCGTAACTCTTGGAAAAAGTAGCTGCTGTTACAGACAGAACTCAGATAAAAACAGAGCAGGTTTACTGGCTCTGCTCCTGTCTGCCTCTCCACACACAGCTCAGCTGCAGGCCGCAGTACTGCGCTGAAACCACGCCCACGCGCTGACACGCCCCCACAGTTTCAGACCAAGGGAAAATTATGTTTTTTCATGATTTTTGAGACTTAATTTTATAAGGAAAACAATGTTTTTAATCAGTCAGATTTATATGGGTGATTAATAACACATATTTATGCCATGTGACAAACTAAAAACACACATTTAATTTCACTTTACACGGTCTTTAATTAGTTTAAAAGTTTTGCGTTGACACGGATCTGACACGGATCTGCTCGAATCTCCCCCCTCCCTCATGCCCCCCTTCCCCCCACTGCGCATGCGTGCTGCTGAACCTTCACCCACTGCGCATGCGTGCTGCCTCACTCTGCTGGCAGTCTGCTACTTTCTTTTGTGCTAAAAGTTGAGCTAACAACAAGTTAACAATAAGTTAAAGCTGGATTTTGGATAAGAGTCGACAGATTTGACACCAAGCGGGACTGCTTCATCTAACAAGCTGCACACCAGACGCTGAGTGGACTGTGGACCAGAACCGGACTTTACTCCGTGATAAACAGCTGACTTACAGCAGGTAAATCAACGTTCTTAATATAATGTTTGCTTGTGTTTACTTTGATCACACAACAACGGAGTTTTTATTTATTTATTTATTTATTTCTGCCAGGTGGAGAAGCTGTCGTTCCAACAGGCTGATGGTTCTGAGGTTCTGATGGGTCCAGATGAACACACAGCAAGAGTCCAGTTCATTAACGTAGTTACAGTTCGGTTCACGTGTTTTAATAGTGTGTTCAGTTTAATTCTCAGTGTTTGTGTTGTAAACTTTGTGGTGCTGAATAAATAAATAAATAAAAAATAAACCTGGTGTCTTCATTTTCACAGCACGTTACGCACTGTTTAAAAAATGTAACGAGTCCAGATAGATACTGTAGTTCAGATAAATTTAAACATCTCCCACGCCAACATAAATACTGTTTATTATTGTTAAACTGTTATATTTTGCAGCGTGACACGTGAAATGTCAGACTGTCCGCGCATGCGGGCTGCGCGCATGTGGTTGACACAAAAGCTCCACGGGAGATGTTTACATTATCAGCGGGGGGTCAGCGAAAAACTTCCACCTTGAGAGCTGGATCAGGAAAGTATCGGAGTCAAAGAGGGGGGCCAGCAGCGTCGTGTAGGCGATAAGCAAAGTCGTAAAGAGAAAGTAGCGGTTACACTCAAAATACGCGCCGTGTAAACTGGCCCTTAGTTTTACTAGGGGCCACATGTAATAAATAAATTACTCCCCAACATCATATGGCGCATTCGCACAGGATAACAAAAGCCTGAGATTCAGCTGAAATTTACAGAAATCTTCCGGATATGATGTTAACAGGTTGCGTTGTCACGACCGGGCCGGTCCATAATAATGTGCTCAATGTGCAGGCTGGGCTGGTCTAATGCTTTGATGTGGTTGTACGAATCAGCACAAAGAAAACTAAAGAATGCACAATATAAGATTGTATTAATGTACTTGTTGAGGAGGAGGCAGGTCTAACTGGTAAGAGGTTAAAAAAAACGCGTTAAGCTCAGATGGACAACCTGTCACCGGCCGCGTGCGTGAGTGGCTGCGCAGCCGCTGACCCGCCGGTTGAAATGGACTTGCGACCTGTCCAGGCTGTCCCCTGCCTCTCGCACAGTGATGGTTGGATATAGTCACCAGCGACTCTCGCTACCCGAAAAGGAAGAAGTGGGTAAATACAATGGATGAATGGATGGATAGATGGATGGCTAGATGGATGGATGGATGGATGGGTCAGCTGATCACTTGTGTGTCTCCACACCTGATGTCATCTGTGGTGTAGGAAGTACCGTATTTGTCGGAGTATAACACACAGTTTTTTTGCTCATTTGAATGTCCTGCGTGTTATACGCCGAAGCATGTTATCTATGGATTTTTCCCCATATTTTTAGACCCATTTTTGGCTCTGATATCGCAGTTTTTCATTTTGGGCAAAAAATGGTGCAGTATCACTTTTGTCCGCTAGGGGGCCACTTCCAGACCGTTTCTAGCTCATGTGTCCGAAAAAAGCCTCCTCTGGTCGGACTGACTCTGTCGCTGCCCGCCTCCTGCTCTGGATGTAGCTGCTATAGCTGTGAGGTTAGCTGTTTTTTTTAGCAAGATAATAATAATAATAATAATAATAATAATAATAATAATAATAATAATAATAATAATGAATTCAATTTATAATGCACTTTTCATTAATAAAAATCTCAAAGGCCTCGTTATTCTCGCTATTTATGATAACTCATAAACCCCACCGCGGATTTTCTTGAAACTTACAGAGCGTAATTATTTGGTGGTCATTTACTCACTGTTAGCTGCAGAAGATATTCAGAGCTATAAAAAATTGCTCTTTTAGCTGTTAGCACTTAGCTAACGTGAACAGATACCTACTGTTTAGATAAACAGCTCTTAAACTAGATTTATACTCGACACGCAGCGCGCGAGGGTGCGCGCGCCAAAAGTGACGCAATATCACCGTCCCCGCCCCTGCGCGTAGACCCAACGCATCGTGTTGGCGCGTGTCGCGCACCTCCGGATTTTTGAAACTCCACAAAGCTAGTGCGCGCGCCGTGGGCGCTACTGAATTGATTGACAGGTCGGGTGGGGACCTCACCGACAGCCTTCACGCCAGAGCCTGCAGCTGTCCTGCAGCTGTCTGCGCTGCTGTGGTCGTGGAGACTGCGTCGCGACGCATGGAGGAATGTTTTGTATGTGACAAAATTTTATTAAATTCCCCTT
>JBBPBX010003226.1:7520-84028 GCA_038048925.1 Garcialebias charrua | reverse complement strand
AGTGAGTACAGTACTCATGCAGAATTCACAGTTGAAACATTTTTGGGGTGTGTGTGTGTCATGCTCTCCCTGGTAGAAAAATGTTGTCTTTGAATGGCTACCAGGGCTCAGACGATCTGGAAATGCACGGAATGCTCCTTATCTTTTATGAGCTTCCCACTCTTACATAAATGGATAAGGGGGGATAAAAAACTTTTTTTCAACACTGACAGTAAAATTAAGATCAAGAAGACTCAACATTGACTAGTGTATTTCCAGCATCTGGTATCCCAAAAACATTTAAGATCACATTTGTTGCTTTCTCATTCGCTTACCGGTACTTTTTTTCTTTTTTAAACAATGTGTACCTCATGTTAATTTGACATTTGAATCTTAGTTTGCTATTTCAGCCTAATTACTTTACAATCTTTAGCAACATGAACCTGATAAGACGCTTCCTCTGATGGGCTGTGTTGCTCAGTAGGAGGGAATTTATAGGTCTATATTTACCATGATGGCGTGCATAGGCCCAAGCATATGTAGCCTAACCTAGATATCATCCCTGCACTGTCAGAGCACACTGTATGTACACTCAGGGAACAACAACACACACACACACACACACGCGCGTATGAAGAGCTATGCCAGGCTGTGTAGACGATGGGGACTGAATGCTAATTTCATGTTTTGCTGTAATCCTCTGATATTGACACTCCTGGGAGCTGCTCCACTAAATACAAAATAATCTATTGCTGTATGGATCCCATTCCAAATGCATGGCCAACATGCTTGCATCCTTAATGTTTAATTTGGAATTTTCCTCACTCCCCCCTGCTCCCCCGAAGACAACTTCAAAGCGCAGCTAGCCGGTCTTGATATGTTGCATCAATATTGTAATGTGGCAGGAATATGAGAACTGCTGGTTGCAAGAGATATGAGAGTCATGTCGCTCTGTCTGTCTCTCTCTCTGAGATCGTGTAAGAGATGACAGTCAGTATTAAACAGATGCACACCTTCACCACCTTGGAGGTAAGAAATGTAGCGTGCGAAAGCTACCGGTAATAATCTCCATTTTTAACGGGCCCCATGTCGCGATCTGGTTGTTTTTTTTTTTCCTTTCCTGAATTTACATTAAAAGAGGAAGCAGATGATGTAATTTATGTTAATCTATGAAAATGATCTGTGCCATTTATGGGAACAGAAGGGGCAGTTCACATCTGTTATTAGTATTCTTTTTTTAAGGTCTTTATTGTGGCCTTTGTTTTGTGACTGCAGAGAATAATGTGGCTTAGCTCTGGTTTTTGCCCCAGACTCTATGGATACACTTGACTTGGCATTGCTTCAGAATATTGCCGTCTTTGTGAATAATTTAATGACTCTTTATATGTTTTTTTCTTTTCGACTGCCAACTCTCTGGGGTTGAGCATACGGAAACAGAAACTCCCATCCCATGAGAATAAACTTGGTCTTCTTAGTCTCAATTAAATAAAACTCCAACCAGCCAGGCTTTGTGACACAATATTTAGAAACATTTATTTCTACTCGTGTTTATTTTGTGCATTTAAGAAAAAAAATATATATATTTCTCATCGTTTAATTTGTAATTTTCGTGAATTCTTTAAATCTTTTAACTGTAACATACATTATATACCGGTAAGCACATCTCTTCAATTTTTATTGTACTGAGAATTTTTTCTTCTATTGAGATAAACATTAATTGACCACAAAGCCTTCTAATATATAATTCTAAGCTCCTGATAAATGTATGGAAACCATGGTGGTAGCAGCAGTCTGTGTGAAGTGTGAAAACAGCAGACTGACCAGATTTACCGGTACACAAGAGCAAACCTGTGTGTTTGCTGCAGTTTTGTAAAACAAGCTTTTTCTATGTCCCGTCTGAATGTTTATACAATTTATCATGTAAATATATATTTTTTCTTTGTAAAAAAGGTTATGTTAAAGGCGCTGATTGTACTTTTTTCCAGTGGTCGTATAAAATGAGAAAAATCAAATCAGAGCCTGCAGATTTGTAGGGTATTTTTATTTTTAACAATTTAAAGTCATATTCCCATGAGCTTTTAGGAGTGGAACCATTGAAAAATAAAACAAATGGGAACAAATGCAGATATAAATTTTGCAGCTCAGTTGTAGAATTATCTGCAGCCCCAAATGGATTCTCCTTTATTAGCCTTGCTCAGACCTTAGAAAAGAGCATCACAGCAAGGCTAGCACTGCCTTGATTTCTGGACTGAGATATTTGATCCTTCATCCTTGGCAAGAGCATTTGAAGTGATTTCAGTACCTGAGGCTAAGAAAGTACAGCTTCAGGAAAGGCTTAGCATTTCACCTCCGCAGCTGCCCTCACCAGCCTCATTTAGGAGTCGCCACAGAGGAAGAATGCTGAACCTTTAGTATCAAAGCCCACCCACACACCCCACAAACTCTAAACAGTTAGCTTTCATCTCCAATAAAAGTTGAGACTGATGGGATAGACTTTTGCAGAGAAAGATCTGGTGTTCTGAATGTCGAGGGGAAAAAAAGTCTAGTTTTTTGTTTAGACAATTTTTAATTTATTTTTCATTTTTTGCATGATTTCATGCTTCACAAAGTTACTATACATTTATTTGTCTAATTAGATGTTTTGTTTGTCTGTAGGGATCCTATTGGGCTATTGACACCAACCCAAAAGAGGATGCCTTGCCTACCCGGCCGAAAAAAAGGCCTCGTTCTGGAGAGCGGGTGAGATTCTGCACAACTGAAGAAATCATTTTTTCCACTTGCTGTTTTTAGTTGTGGTGTTTTTTTTGTTTGTTTTTTCAGATGTTATCTCTGCTTTTTAAAGTGTTTCTCCAGGCTTTTATTTTTTATTTATTGCCTGAGATTTCTTATCTTTTGGTTCTTCTTTCCTTCTGCACTTTTCCAGTTTTATATCTGTACCACATGCAGTCTAACAGAGACTGTGACAAGATGAGTTTATATCCAGGCTTTATCTAATTGCCTCTCCCAGCTATCTGCTCATATGTTTCACCAATACCCTTTTCAGCCATTACTGAGCATACATTAAGACATTTTGCATACTTGTTAATTTTGTTTTAAGCAATTATCAGTTATTGCACCGGTTACTCTGAGCAGGAGCTTAAGTTTTGCACGACTTTTGTACACAGTTGTCTAAAGCTGTACAGGTTTAACTGGCCTCTTCCTGGATGGAGACTATATTCTTTTAAACCAATAAAGGAGACTCGCACTTTGTTTTTTTCTATGCACGTACTGTATATACCACAGAGACAATATAAAACTGTAAGATGTTGTTCACCATGTCATATAATTCAGCAATATTATATAATTGTTTTTTCCGGGGACTTCTGCCATCAGTAAGTTTTGTTAAGCAAAAGACAGAGAGCAAAGAGTGTGTTTTCTGTTGTACACATGCTCCGTGCGTGACCCCTCCCCCACTCTGATACTGTTTGCCCAAAAGGCATTCCATTAAGAGCCCAAGATACTGAAATTGAGAGTTTTTTTAAATCACATTTATGTTTATCGTGAATTAAAAAATTGGTATTGTTGGCATCCAATCCTCTTACAGTAAGCACTTTGTGGAGACCGGCATGGCAGAGTTATCTCTACACAACAGTGTGCCTTTACTGCAACACCAGGACGTGCGTGTGTTTGTGTCTGTCTGACAAGGGAGGTGAAAGTGTGTAGCAGGGGCGTGTCTCCCATCTTTTCAGAAAGCACAGTTCAAGCCTGACCTAAATAAAGGTGCAGCTCTTGCATATGAAAATGGTTCCAGGTTGTTTTGCCACTACATTTGTTACTACCTTAACACTGGTTGTTTTGTTCAACCTGCAATAGTGAGATTGTGTGTTTTGTAATAATTGGACATTGTTGATTTTTATTTTATTTTATTTTTTCCTGCCTCCACACCCTACCCCACCAACCTCCACAGGCTTCCACGCCGTACAGCCTGGATTCTGAGTCTTTGGGGATGGACTGTATGATCCCTGCAAGTGCCTCTCCAACGCTGGCAATCAACACTGTGACTAACAAGGTACTACAGGCAGCCATCCAGCCTCCAGCTCCAACACACACCTGGCTACACGGCTGCACCCTGACCCCACCCACTCCTCCAACCACCTACAGCACCATTCCCCATTGAGAGAGGCACACTTTTGTGGAGGGGAGATGCAGAGACACACACACACTCACAAGCATATGCTCATGTGCCTAAAGCTTCTCTTCACTGCAACCCACACCAAAAAACACAACAATCTGCCCTGTTTTACCTTTTTCCTCTGTAACAACAGGCACCGAGCTACTGTAATCTTCTGCATCGAAATACGACGCTCACACTGATACTGAAACCTCACAAGTTCTTGCACACTTGCAACGAACCACTCTTCATGCTTCATGGGGCTTCTGTATTGGCACCTGACGCACTGGCTGACACCCAGAGTCGTGCGTGCCATTCTGTGACCGCACCACAGGTGGTCACCCCTGCTGCTGGCTCTGTCTGCTCTCGGCTCTTTTTTCTTTACATCTGCAAAAGCTTAGAAGCACTTACAGTATACTGTACATCATAGAGCAAAGCTACAGGGACTGCTAGCTGTTAGCTTTGAGTGTGTGGCTCGCTCTGAAATTTAAATAGGCTTTTTAACCTTAAGCTCTCATCCTCTGGGCCCAGTGGGGGCAGCTCTCAGGAGCACTTTTAAAAAGCCTATAAGAGTCGCTTATTCATTTTCTGCAAGCACTACAAAAAACAGTTCAACATGAACACTTGTGTTTATAGGAAATATGAGTTAGTTCATGTGCATCAGGGGCGTGGGAGTGCGAAGCAAAAGTCTGAGTATATGTCTGCTTATATCACAACCTGTGCGTACATGTGTGAAAGAGGGTTTTGCTTGTTTTGACAAATGTCAGTCTGCTAGCTGTAGGCAGTTTCTTTGAAGAAAAGAAATGGCAGCTTTTCACGTTACTGTAGCAGACAGATTCATAGATTAAGTGTGGAGGAAGATGACCATTTTTCTTTTTGACTGTCACAAACTGTCCGCAATAGCAATCTTTAAGAACCGTAACGAGATAATCAAGCTCCGTTGTTGCACTCTGACAGTTAAATGATCAAAGTCAAGAGTCAGTTTCTTTATTTGTCATACGCATCACATGTGGTACATGTGGTGGAACGAAACGGTTTACACAGGGTCCCAGTTACATCCAACAAAAGTATAAAATGTAAAAGAAAAACTGTAATAAGATCTAAGAAATGAACTAAGAAAAATGTTAACTAACAATCAGAGGTGGAAAGAGAACTGAAAATTTGTACTCAAGTACAAGTATGGTTATACTGTTTAAATTGCACTCGGTTACAAGTTTAAAAAAAACACTGGAGTTGTAAAAATACTTAAGTAAAAGTAAAAAGTGCTTTTCTTAAAAACTACTGAGTATTAATTACTTTTTAACTGAGTGATGTTTTATTGTGTTGTCAATAGAAGGCATTCAACTTGATTTACTGTATAACAGCTACATTCAAAGCACATTTTTCAGACGCTCAGAAGCTCCATCTTATTTTAGCACCAGACAAACTGATGGCAGTGACAATGGCTGTGTCTCAATTCAGGGGCTGCATCCTCATGAGTGCGCATTTGTCGGCCGCATACGTCATTGCCCCGCGCGGAGGACTGTCCCAATTCGAAGACTCCTCCTCATGCGGCCGAGGAATGCGGCCTACTTCCTGCCGAAATCGAAGGATGCATCCGTGGAACCTTCAAGACGGAGGCTATCCCAGAATTCATAGCGCCAGCAGAGATTTCGCGGGGGGGGGGACTTTCTGCGTGCAGGGTCGGGGCTGCTGCGTGTTGTTGAGTCATCAGCTCGTTCTGACAACAACCTCAGCGCGAATATTCATTCAACCTTTATTTAGTCATCTCAAACAACCTCAGCTCGAATATATCTCATTAAAATTTTACTACAGAAATGACAAAAAAATGTGTTAGCTGAATATACAGTATATTAGTGTTTCTGAGTTTACTGTTTTTGAAGAACTGATTACAAATCAGATTATTTTACACGTGCGTAGCAAGGATTTTCTGAGGGGCGATCTGTTAAAACTCAGAGTGGACCTACAAAAAGCAAGTTGTCCAGTAGGTCAATTGGTTAATCAACCTGCGGTTCGCGCAGAGCTACTTTTCTCGAAGCTGGTTCGAATCTCACTCGGTACGGTTAAAACTTATTTTACGTTTGTCTTTTATTGGATTAAAAAAAGGAGTTTCACAAACTCCTTCTTTTTAAAGAGCGACTAAACACCCTGTGGATCGGTAACTCCTCCCCCGAAGCAGTTTGAAATTTTCCCTCAAAATGGGCGTGTAGAGAGTCAAGCAGGGGAGGAGGTTGTGGGTTGTCCTGTGTTCACGCCCCCTCTAGTGGTGAACTCTCACCCCTCCCCAAGTTTAGATTTCAAAATGGCGGATAGTCACGTCTTCAGTAAGTAAATCAATGCCTAAACTTGTACTAAAATAACAGTTCTAAAATGTTGTTGCGTGTATTTAATCACACACAGCTTAAGCGGATGCTTCTGAACACTGAACACATGAAAAACCTGTGTTTAGCTGCATGGCATGCGGTGTACGGTTGTGTTTTTGTCTTTGTTTGGATCACAACGGAGTTGTAGTCCAGCTGCAGTGGCTTTAATTCACCACATCTTATTACTTAGCACATTACAAAAGTAACGTTTCATAATATATTTTATTTTAAAATATTGATTTCATCTACCCTCGTTTTTTTTGACGTTTTGGCTTAATTTTAATATGCAACCTAGAACTGAACACACATTGTTTTTTGAATTGACTATAAATGAGCACTAAACAGTGGTCAAATATTTTATTTGTTTTCCAAAGATCCGTGTTTAGAAACATTCTATAAGCTTGTATGATATATTTGTTAGGACGTGCATACACTACATGTTTAAGCTATGTGTCAGCTAATCAAAACTGAGCACAGCTGGTAAGATTTATGAGAAGTTATATTTTTTCAATGCAAACCAAACAAATTGCAATGAATTTAACAATACTGTATCCTTTCAAATGTTTTTTTCAGAGAACTGTGATGACTCAAGCACCCATGCAGCAGCCACGCAGACCCTGGTGTTTGTTTGTGGCTGGCAGGTGCAGCATCTTGAAGGTGGTTGGGACTGCTTTCTCTTCTGTCCACTGCATCCATACAGACGAGCTGGAGGTGGTCCCGTGTGACACGACACAGAAACTTTTGTTGTTTTGAATTAACTTACTGTTAATAAAATGAATCATAAACAACTAGTTTTTGTAATCAATTTCTTTCTTTACAGACCTCTGTATTGATAAATACATTTCCAAGTCATACATCAAAGTCAAATTTAAAAGTCAACTTTATTGTCCAAACTGCAATATGTACAGAACATACACAGGATTGAAATTGCATTTCTCTCAGATGCATGCATAATTTAAACAAACATTTAATAAACATGTTTACATCAGCAATTTTTACAAAGTAATGTTTAAATTTAATATAAATTATAATTGTTTCAGGTGTGCAAATATTAAATATTGTAAAACAAAAGAAACAAAGTGCAATAATCAATTAGAGTAATCCGAATTGTACATTATTAAAAAAGTTATATGAAGCATAAATTTTTAAACGTTAAAATTTAAAAGTTTCCTGTACTTGAATTTATGACTTGTTACAGACCACCCAGGTGCCCAGTCCACACAGGGTTAGAAGAAAACATAAATAATAATTTAACACAAGCACATAGTAATTTACATAAAGGGTATCCTATTCTAAAAGAAGTTCACAGAACCAGATGCGAAGTGCCAAATGTGTGACATGTATTTCAAATTCAGCGGAAGATGATGCAGTCTCGGCCAGAGCTGCGTCATCTCTTGAGACCTCCATCCACGACAATGTTGGGTTCAGCTGAGACCTTGGTGTTTGTTTGTGGCTGGCAGGTGGACCATCCTGCGGGTGGAGCATCCTGAAGGTGGTCTCGAGTGTTTGGGACTGCTGCACGGCTCATCCCTGGATGTGGAACGCCTCATGGAGCTAAAAAACAACACATTTTTAATCACCTTACAAAAAAACATACTTGAGAAACATTACTGTTCTATCACTTTGTTGACCTGTCAAACAGATGACCCAGTGCAAAATAAATACTGCTGCACAGATTATTATTATTATTTTACAAATACCTTGATCCACAACATTATTTGCAACAAAAGAACGCAGGTGCTGTGCGATTTCTGTTACCCCGTGAGAATCTGTTCCCGCTGTGTCGGGAGCGTGCACCCTTTCTCTCAAATAATAATAAAAAATAAAAACAGACATTAACTATCAAAAAATAGCAGCTAGAAATAATTTTTCTCCAGTCATATTTTTAATTTGAATGAGATTTAGCCTACCACAAAGCCTACACTTATCTTTGCAGGAAGTTTTCTTGTCCTCTTATCAGCTGCTGCTTCCAGCATTCTATATTAGTAATAAAAATTATAAATAGGCTATATATGATGTGTTGGTGGCTGATACTTTGTATTTGTCAGACTAGATTCTGTCGGAGATAAATAAATAAAAAACCTGTACAGTAGTCTACACCCCACACTCTAGACCAGGTTTATTTATTTAGTGGAGGTTTTATATTTATTTATTTATCACCAGGAGCTGTCGATTAAAATGAGCTACAACTGTGACACGAACTAGTTGGATGTCTATTATGCAATTTGCAACAAGATCCATCATGGTGTAACTTCCATATTTTGCACAGTGCCCTGGAAGTATTTGATTCTATGTTTAGGTTTTTTACATGATATCCTCTACACAAAGTGTAAAAGGTTAATAGGAGTACCAGTAAGAAATAAAACCTGAAAATACCTGGTGAATCAGCTCTCATGTCACCACCAAGTGTCAAAGACCCACGAGCCCTGGCCTCGTTGATGTAGTTATCCTGCTCCAGCTTCCACTGCCAAAAGACTGTGGGGATGAGGAGGGTTTTTTGATGTTTGTGGAAGCACGTCTCAGAGATTCCCTGGATTTTGAACTCATCATGGACCTTAAAAAAAAAAAAAAGTTTTTATCACCTGTATTTTTTGCTGTAAAAAACAAAAATAAATATTTATTATGTCAATTTCAATTTATTCACTCAAGTATTTATGATGATATTCAAACGTTGTGATATTAACAAGGTTTGATCATAACAATCATTTCATGGCTACAGATTATTAATTAAAAAAACAGTGATATTCATTCACCAACTAAAAATTTCATAAATACCTTTGATCCATAACATTTGCACAACAATCAAATGAACAACAGTTCATCAAGAGCTGTTACATTCAACCTGCTAACATTGGCAACATCTAAACATATGTCCACGTCTCAATTTTTTTTGGATGCTGCAGTCTTCCATAACATAGTTTATTTTGATAATATTAAACACTACATTTTTTGCATTGAAATGTAATTACAACACAAACTAGCAACAGCTAAAAATGCCACATCCATATTTATGTCCTGCCACAACTGAGACGCAGCAGCACCCGGACAAAACAAGAACTGTGTCCTACATTCTATTCGGCCACTAAATTAACAAAAAAAGAGAATGACCATTTAATCCCTAACACCACCTCAAATACACGGGCGTGTCACCACCGCATTTATACATAAAAGTAACCAAAATACCTAAAACTAACGACTCACCGTCTCGTGGTGGACACAAAACACATAATAAATTAATCCTGCCGCGTTAATTTGGCTTGAAACAGCGGTGTTCACTGCGGATTTGTCCAAGTAAGCACACAAACAACTAGCCACACAGAGTTAGCACCGAGTTCACCTATGACCCGGAAGATATCAAGATTCTATAGGCAGTCAACAGATTTAATGAAAAGTAACTAAAATGATACGAAAAGGATGAAATTACAAAAATCAAAGGATTTATTTAATACTTTACTTACATATATTCTATTCGGCCATGAAATTAACAAAAACAGAATGATCATTTAATCCCTAACACCACTTTTATATCTCAAATACACGGGCGTCTCGCCACCGCATTTAAACATAAAAAGCAACCAAAATACCTAAAACTAACAACTCACCGTCACGTGCTCGACACAAAACACAAAATAAAATCCTCCGGCAGCGTTAATTTGGCTTGATACAGCGGGGTTATATAAGGATTTATCCAAGAAACCCAGCACACAACCAGCTAGCCACACAGAGTTATGGATTAAAAAGGTGTAAAAGAGTACTCACCTCTGAACGGATTGTATCCTGGTGGTCATCTACTGCACTCTTGTTTCTGAATTAAATGTCGATGCTCACAATGCTAATGCTATGTTTCTATGCTAGGCTACTATCGCTAACCAACTCCCGCGATCTTCAGGGGAGTGGCTATGAGTGAACTACTTTTATACCCACGGATCTTCAGGGGAGTGGCTACGCAAAACAGGATGTGACGAAATTGTGCCAAAATTAATGACTGTGCCAAACGTAAACTAATGGGAAAATCAGGGTGCAATACCACAGTTCAACCCATAGGACTACGAATACTCGTTTTTAGACCAAATATTGCCGATTTTAACTAATACGCACAAATACATGAAAAATAACTCAAAAATAGTGCTCAGAAACTTTTTAAACACATTCTAGGGAGTTTATCAGCTAAAAAAAGTTAAATTTGGGTTTAGTCGCTCTTTAATCTCAGTCCTCATTTTTTTATCCAATAAAAGACAAACGTAAAATAAGTTTTAACCGTACCGAGTGAGATTCGAACCAGCTTCGAGAAAAGTATCTCTGCGCCAACCGTGGGATGCTTAACCAATTGAGCTACTGGACAACTTGCTTTTCGTAGGTCCACTCTGGGTTTTAACAGATCGCCCCTCAGAAAATCCTTGCTACGCACGTGTAAAATTTGTAATCAGTTCTTAACAAACAGTAAACTCAGAAACACTATATATACACATGTATTCAGCTTAGTAATATATTTTAGCGGCGTCCCTTCTCTTTCCACACACACACACCAAGCGCGCACACAAGAACTTCCCACCCACTTCAAGAGAACGCCCCACCCACTTCAAGGCCGGCAAACCTGAAGGCTAGACCGTCCCATTTCAGCAGTTTCGCTCAGCCCACCCGGTCTTGTGAGTGCGTGGCCTACTCGGCCCAGCTAGGCTGGGTCCTCATGAGGATGCAGCCCCTGAATTGAGACACAGCCAATATCTAAGATCTTTGCATACTTAAGCCCTATTCGCATGGGATTAGTTTTACCTAGGGACCACATACTATTTTTAATAATTACGGAGATTGTCTGTGTTGTTAATCCCATGCGAATCAGCCATGTCAGTAATTTGTAAAGTAAAAATTACCCTACAAATTACCTAATACAGTATATTTTGCTGAACTCCAATACGAATACCGTAAACACCGGTGTATAATACGCTCCGGTGTATAATATGCTTTGGCCAATATTTGGAAATAAATCAGAAAAATCGGTAGATAATACGCTTCGGTGTATAATACGCGCTGCCGTGACAGTCTTTTTTATGGCCACTAGATGGCGCCAGGATACGCCTCCAGGTACAGTCTGCAGGTAAACAGACTACAGGGTGCATTAGCGCCCATAGCGGCCGAAACTGGTACTGCACCATTTTTAGGCCAAAATGAAAAACAGCGAATCAGAGCCAAAAATGGGTCTAAAAATATGGGAAAAAATCTGTAGATAATACGCTTCGGTGTATAATACGCAGGACATTCAAATGAGCAATAAAAGTGCGTATTATACACCGGTGTTTACGGTAGGCATCTCTGTGATTTGGACAGAAATGGTCAGGATCCGATGCGTAATTAGCCGTTTTTTGTTTAAGCAAAATCAGTTGGAAAATAGAACAAGGCTATTACACTCTGCTCACGTCGGCTTTTGTGTTGCTACTTCCTTCACCTCAAATGATAGCAGGTGCAGAAACATGCGCGTGATCAGCTGACCCATCCATCCATTATATTTACCCACCTCTTCCTTTTTGGGTCGTGGGAGTCGCTGGTGCCCATGTTCAGCCATCACTGTGCGAGAGGCAGGGGGGACACCCTGGACAGGTCAAGTCAATTTCACCCGGCGGGTCAGCAGCCGCTCACGCGCACGACTGGTGACAGCTGTCCATCTGAGCTTAATGTGACTTTATTTTTCCTCTTAAACCGGCTGGTCGGACCTGCGTCCTCATCAAGTAGATTAACATAATTTTATATTGTGCATTCTTAAGTTTTCTTTGTGCTGATTTGTAAAACCACATCAAAGCCTGAGACCAGCCCGGCCCTCACATTAAGGACATTATATGGACCGGCCTGGTCGTGACAACGCAGCACATTAACATCAAATCTGGAAGTTGTCCGTAAATTTCAGCTAAATCTGAGGCTTTGTTTATCCCATGCGAATGTGCCACACAAAAAGCAGACGTTGGGAAATACCGTAATTTATTAATTTATTACATGTGGTCCCTAAGTAAAACTAATAGTGTGTGAATAGGGCTTTAGCCAAACTAATAACCCACACATACAAACAATAAAAAACAATACCATACAAGTAGCAGTAAAACCTTGTACTGTATACCGCAATATGTGTTTTGAGATTAGATGCTGAAGTCTTGTAAGCTGCTATCACCGTAGAGATCAAACAAAGTTTGTATCTGGATGCTGTCTCCTACATGAAAAATTCTTCCAGGTATGACCACGGGCACTCGTCCTCTGCCTTTAACTCGTCATTTTCTCTGTTGACAGTGTTGTCCTCTGTCTCCATTTTGGCCTTTTCTCCAAATCTTTGGTCCATAAATAACTACCTGTACTCTACGGAGTTCTCCATTGTTTACGTCATAGGTAATTGGCGTGTTTGCGACCTGAGAGCCTTATTGGCTACAAAGATGCAGATGAACGGTTTGAATATTAATTCAAATTGCAGTTGTACTCGGTAGCAACTTCTGGTTTTAAAAGTAGGGAAGTAGACAACATGGCCTTAATTGTACTCAAGTATGAGTAAAATTACACACTTGAAAGAAATACCATACTCATAAAAGTACTGTACAAGTACCCCAAAAATCAACTTAATTACAGTAATGTATTTGTAATTTGTTACTTCCACCTCTGCTAAAATAAGCTAAGCGCTAGTAGTGCAAAAACAATACACTGAACAGCAGCACGAACATGAGTCTGTGTGAGCAGATGAGTACAAATGAACACAGTGGCTTGAAACAAATCGGCAGCAACATGTGAATTGTTTTACAGTGATTATACTGGTTAGGGGTTCACGAGTCTAACAACCTCAGGGTAGAAGCTGTTCCTCAGTCTAGTGGGTCTACACTGAGGAACAGCTTCTACCCTGAGGCTGGCTCTGCCATCAAATAAAATGTCCAGTAAAACAAAATGGAGTGAATGGTGGAAAAAAAACATACATGTCGAACAGCAACATGCACATCTTAATAAATTAACCTAGTAGTCTACCTTTGGGCCATCAAAAACTTTTTTCTTCTGTTCATTTGATTGTGTCAAAAACTGTTTTAGGGGTGATATGAACAGAAGAAAAAGTTGAAGATCAACAGATCTAAGGCCCAAACTCCTTGGAGAGAGCTTGTTTCTCACTGCCGTACACTGTAAACACACGGCAGGCCACGCCTCTTTCGGTGCTCCGTGCCAAGCCACAGGAATTCCCTCTCTATTTTCTCTGTCTCTTTATTCCAGTCTTCTCTCTCTCTCTCTCATTCCCGCCTTCCCTGATAGACCAATGGGAGAGGCGACTAACGAAACCAAGAAGAACCTCTGTTCTCCTACTCGCTCCTGTCTTGACTTTTCTTACATGATTGTGCAGCTTCTCTCTTTTTTTTCTTCTCGTGCCCTTGTCACAAAAACTGTGATTTTTCTTTTCCACCTTCTGAAATGTGTGTTCTGAGAAATCTCTCAACACTTGTGTGACTGTGATGAAACTGTAGCGCTGAAGTGTAGTAATTAAGCAGAAGAAGGGATTGTCAGAATTGGGCTTACTTTACGGCTGAACACTCTGATTTTAAGACCCTTTCCCCCTGTGTCTGCGTCTGTTCGTTCTTGCGTGCAGGGATTGTGCTCAGCGTCTGCTGGCATTGTTAGAGACACCTGGGCCAATCTTGCTTTGATTTCATAATCCATGTCTCATGCTCCAGATTACCCACCCCATGTACAAGAAGCCTTTGGCTTTTTACTTAATTCACTGCTAAGAATAGCACTCTGACTTGGTTGCTTAATAACCATACACAGTCGTTACTGTGGAGCTGCCCCTACCTGTACGAGCATGTTCGCCTCTGCTGGCGTGTGTGCTTATCCTACCTGTGTGCACGCCTAATTGTAGTAAAGTGTTTTTGTCATGTGTAAGTGCATGCTTCTCCGTATGTGGGTGAGATGCGACTCGGTGTTGGACTCGCAATGCGTACTTAAGTGGGTGTCTTCACTCGGGGGACTCGAAGGGGTGGCCGGGGTAAACCGCAAAGCAATAAGGTTTTGAAATCATCACACTTTATGGTTGAGTAAAAATAGATTGTGGTGAGAGACTTGGGGCATAAAAGCTTGTTTTATGACTTCACTGCACAGCATTTACGTATATTTCTGTGGCATGCTGTTTTTGAGTAGCATTGTAGAGCTGATTGTGTAGATGTGCTTAAGTCTTTAGTCTTAGCTGCTTGTTAAGTTCCTTCTTCGTGCTAATGAACAAGCCCACACTGAGTGGAGGAAAGCTACAGTTGCCTAACGAGCCTCTCTTTTCAAACCCCTGTCCTGCTCTCACTCTGCCTCACCTCTCTTCCCAAAAAATCTGTTGCCAAAACTCCACATTTCTGCCATCAGTTCCTTCTTACAAACCTCATCCGAACTGGTTATTATGACTAGGCATAAACTACACGTTTTGGATTTGAACCAGCCTGTTTGACAGCTGGCCAACTATCGGTCAGAGCTGCCAGAGTTCCTCGCCTCCTGCGTGGCCTCTGTGCTCCCTCTCCATGGCTCGACAATAAGACAAGAGGCTTCAGTCCACTGCTGCCGCTGTGAGGCAGGATGCTGGGCAGCCTGAAGAATCTTGCAACTGCTGTCTCATTGTAGTCCGCACAGAGCCTGCTCTGTTCCAATCACAGTAATGAGCAGAAGCCACCACGCTGCTTACATCCATCGAAGGGCACACACAAACACGCACAACAGTCTTAAAATACCACGCTCTATTCTACTGCAAAAACATCAGGGTATTACTGCCATTCCTTACACACAAAACGAAACTGGTGCACAGGTTAGCCCTCGTGGGTATCATATTTATTATCCAAATTGTGCTTATTGTCTTAACTGAGTGATAAGCACTTTATTTAGAATGGCTTGGAGGACAGAACCTTATTAGATGATAATTAAGATTGTCGTCTTAAAGTGCTTCGGCTAGTTTCACTCCTACACAGAAAGGTCAGTGTCTCGGCTGCACTCAAATCCTTTGTTAGCTGTCCCAAACCGATTTGCGCTCGGTGAGCAGATGTGGCTGACATCAGTGCTGTGACCTTTAGCAGTGGGAATGCCTCTGCCGTCTCCAGACCTCCTTATTCAGATCAAACCCCTCAGTAGACTGAAAGAACGTTACAGCCACTGTTCTAAAGGTATTGTGACATGATTTTGTAAATTTGAATATTTGTCAGAACATATATATCTTATATCATTGAGCTCTGGTCGTTTTTGCATAATAAATTATAAATATATTAAATTTTTATTCCAAGTTATGGTAGTTTTTTTCTCTGGGATACGCCCCTAAAAATCTGCGCATTTCCGCAAAATGTCATCTTGACGTGACAACGGGAAGGCACGCTCCAACGTGCATTTAAATAATAATGGCGGAGCATGTCCTATCGCGTCTGAGATATCATTTTGAGACAGTAAATCTTCCAAAACTCTCATTAATAAACCCTCCCTGAATAAAAAAATTACAGATGTTACCTGATGGCGCAGACATAATTTAAAAATGCATACATAGCAACGTGTTTGCTCCGGGCTCTCGGCTAATTTTTTTAGAAGCTATCTTGGCTAACAAGAGTCCCTGACACCGGTCACGTCTGAGATATATCATTTTAAGACAGTAAATCATCCAAAACTCTCATTAATATCCCTCCCCGAATAAAAAGAAACTACAGATGTTACCTGATTGCGCAGACATAATTCAAAAATACATCATTAGCAACGTGTTTGCTCCGGGCTCTCGGCTAATGTTTGTTAGCTGCCATCTCGGCTTATTACCGGTCGCGTCAGCGATATATCATTTTAAGACAGTAAATCATCCAAAACTCTCATTAATATCCCTCCCCGAATAAAAAGAAACTACAGATGTTACCTGATTGCGCAGACATAATTCAAAAATACATACATAGCAACGTGGCCTGTATCGCGGCTATTGTGTTAGCTATCTGATTCGGCTAGCTTGTTAGCAGCGAACAAACATAATCTGCCGTGATAATTGGCTTTATACACTCAAAGTGTATAAAGTAAAACAACATGAACTCACGTAAAATAAATAGTTTATAATCTAAAACACTACACACCTCCGATTATGTTTACACAAAGACTTACTCATCTCCTGGACAGTCTTCCGATGGTCCCTGCGTTGTTTCGACATGGTAGCTCCTGTGGGACTTTCTTCTGTAGATTTTCTTTTAAAAATAGTAGGAATAGCATCCGGTTTTAAAAGTCTTCTGAATCTTACTGGTAATCCTAAAGATTCTTTTATACCAGGTGCTGAAAACAATCGGCAGTGAAATGGTCGCTGCAGACATACGACTCCTGGAACCCACCGGTCCTTGTCTGGTCCATTCTTGACAAAGTTTGTCATCTTTTGGAAATTTGTGAAGGCTCACTTGTTCACTGCTGATATTAGAACACACAAATGCGCTACAACGTGACGGCATTTTTCAAGTTACACAAATAAAAGAGGCGATCCTTCAGGAAATGAATCTGTATGGCAAGCAGTTAACACACATAACAAACGGGCAAGGCTCTGCCTTCTGCCCGTTGTCACGTCACACTGATGTGTCACGTCACACTGATGACGTATTGCGGGAATGCGCGGAATTTTAGGGGCGTATCCCAGCAAGTACCAGAGAAAAAAATTAGCATAATTTAGAATAAAAATTTAATATATTTATAATTTATTATGCAAAAACGACCAGAGCTCAATGATATAAGATATATATGTTCTGACAAATATTCAAATTTACAAAATCATGTCACAATACCTTTAACACACATGTTGTAACATACAACACACACACTTTACTACACAATTACTGTATGTTGGTAAATCTTGAAATCACTTTACTTTTCATACCTCTTGTCTGTGGACAGTCTTTCACAACTGTGGAGATGACACTGATAACAGTAATTAGCCTGTGTTCATGTGGGTTTCTAAGGCGTGAAAGCTTGTGCACATGCATGTGTTTCAGGTGGCGTTATACAACACAGACCAGGAAGGTAGCGATAGTCCAAGAAGCAGCCTTAACAACAGCCTGTCTGATCAAAGTCTGGCCTCCGTCAATCTCAACAGTGTGGGCAGCGTTCACAGCTATACACCGGTAAGAAACGAGCAAGAATGAATCTTCCGTTGGACAAACTAGGGATGCACGATATTGGATTTTTGGACGATATCCGATATGCCGGTATGTTAAAACTTATTTGGCCGATAACTGATACCAATACCGATATTTTTCCCCTAGTTCTACTTACAGAAACTACATTGCTTTCTCTGCTGTGGAATTTAAATACATTATTCTGCATCCTCTTTGTCGGTCTGGCCTGCTACCAAATGCAGATGGAAAAAGTGGGGGCTGAAAATGTTATAACGCTTCAATTTGGATAATGTTTAATGTCAAATTTTGTCACTGGGTTGTCATGCAAAAACAGCACTTTTTATATTGGCAAGTTATTTTGATTAAATGGCCGATGTCCGATAAATAATATGCAACTGTTTTAAACAATTGCAAAATGCAGAACAACACCTGTAGCAGCACAATGATGCACAAAAACAATGTATTGTCTTTTAGTTTGTGGTAAGGATTGGGAAAACAAAAGCAGGAAAAAAAACCTTCTTGCATTTTAATGTGCATCATTTTGAAGTTGTATTTATTTTTTTTATTCCAGATATTTGTGGTTAGGTCTGAAATAAATACTACAGTATTACTACAGTTATTTTGGAGATCCCGCAATTTTTTAAATGTATTTTTATGTAATTACTTTAATCCATATTTTCAATCCATTGGAGAGCCACGGTTACTAAAGGAATATAAAAGAAACATTGGTAGCCTTTGAAAGTGCACTGTATTTCATTTAATCACGATGCCCCAAGAGGCCTTCTTCAGAGGAGCCAGACGTAGACGGCAATAGACCGAGGTTCAGGGTGGACATGTGCGAGACTCCAACATCAGGAAGGGGGTTAAGAGAAACAAAGAAGAATGTGCTCGCTCCTGGAATCCAGACAAAGAGAAGCGCTCCCTCTGATGTCCTCCCACCAGAGATGCCCCCTCTTTGGTGTGGTCCTCCTGCATCCTGGAGTGCTCCTGCTCCAGGCGCTGAGCATCGATCGGCTCAGCCTGATGGATGTGCTTGCGCTCTTTCTATCTCTCTCTTTCACAGCCAAAGCTCACAGTAAACACTCTGGCTTTATTGCCACCTCTTCACTCTTCCCCAAGCCAGTCTGTGAGCCACGCTCTTCAGCAGCATGTCCACATGTTAGAAGAGGAAGACGTTTGGATCAAAAATTGAACATGACCTCTCCTGTAAAGCTTGCCCACAGTGGACACGGGTCAGGTCCTGCACCGTAAAAAAAAATAAAAATTGAGAGAGAGAAATGGGTTTGTATTGTTAGCCTGGTAAATTTCTTAGACAAACTCTTAGCTGGAGGGATCGCTGCTTGCCTCTTCACACCCAGAGGCAGCATATAACATTGGCTGCCCACACAAATACATGGATGAAATGGCTGCTTATTTGTACAAGGTATTGCTATTGATTTTGTTTTAAATACATTTTTCTCGACCACCTGAGTATTGGCTTTGTGTCCATTCGAGTTGCTCTCTTAATGTTGTGTGAGGCAAGGCGGTGAACACTGGCTTACATTGTTATGGTATGTCTAATTTGTACTTTGTTAGTTGACTGAGACATTTTCAAAGAAAAAAAAAATGTTGGTCTCATCACAGAAAAATGAAACCACCCTTGTGTTTTATGACTGATTTGTGTAAAATATTCCAGATGTTTGATCATTTTTGGCTCTTTATGACCGGTATATTTTTAAAGGTCTGTATTGTTGATGTCTGTTTCAACACAATGTTTTTTTTTTATTATTTATCTGTTGTCCCTGCTGTTTAGTTTGCAGTGCTCTTCTACAAGAGCTTCAGTCAACAAAACAAAAGTTTAAATCATGTCATCTGGACCAGTTTTGTTATCTACCTGCATGATGAGCCTACAAACCTTTTTTCTTTTAACTTCAGTCAATCTTTCCCTTGTTAAAAATATGCTTCCCATGTTTACATCTTCAGCAATCTTCGTGTCCTTATCTCCCCAGGTAACGAATCACCCAGAGACTGTGTCCCAGACTATGAGCCTGCAGCAGCCCCCCCAGTCCCAGTATAACATGCCAGACAGGGACAAGCAGCTTCTGTTCTCGGAGTTTGAAAATCTCAGTGCCTCCTTCCGCAGCCTTTACAAGTCTGTTTTTGAGCAGTCCTTCAGCCAACAAGGTGAGTGTTCACGAGGGCACTGAATGGAAATCTAAGAGCCTAAGCTAAACTTATTAAAGAAGCAGAAATAATGCTCTGAGCTCCTAACAGCTGGGGCTATAGAAAGTCTTTAGGCACTAATGAGGTTTGCTGGAAGCCAGCAGGTACTCAGCCGACTGACTTCGCTGTAATGCAAATTTATACAGAGAATCTCCCTGGTCTTTTGCCAGGGAAATGTTAAAAGATCTTGTTTTAAATTCCAAATGTGAGACTGAAAAGTTATGTCTTAAGCATTTCATACAGCGATGTAAAGAGATATTGCCGTACTTTATCATTAATTATGTTCTTTATAGTTTTGCCATTACATGAAAGTTCATGTGTTTGGTCCTGTTTCAGTTTTTTTGTTTTGTTTTATGTGGGCCGGATTTCATCAGAGGTGTGGAAGAAGCTCTTCCAGTACTCAGTTGGCCTAACGTTTAATTTTATCACAATGATGAGATTTTGTGTCATATAATGCATAGTGGGGCATAGCACAGCTTTCCAAAAACGCCGAGTTCCTGCAGAGCCAAAGTCAGATTGATTGATAAACACAAAGCACTTGACAAACAAGAAAGTAAACTGAGCTTTCCGTGTATAACCCACTTTCACAAATCAAATACTTTTCATGCTAATGAGTCTCTTGCCTTTAGTCTATCATCTGTGTTTCATTAGTTAAAAGTTGTTACCTTTTTTCCTACACATAAAAGTGAAATCTTCCAGTCAGATGAGCTCCGGCAATTAAAAAAAAAGCGTAAATAACCGAGCTGGAGGATTTTACACTCTGCAGCCGTAGACAGTGAGCTAATTCACTGGCTTTGATAATGAGTAATGAGCTCGCATTATTATTCTGGTACTGCGTTAATTGCTTTCTGTATTTCCCTGGTTGGACAATGGGCTTTCTGTGCTGATAAGAGATGCACCTTTGTCACCCGTGCTGTGAGTGTTATGTGCCGATTGCGGAGGTACAAGTCTCGAGCTGGCTCTAAAAGCACTCCAGTGAAATAGGTTTACTGTGCCAAAAGCTGTGAAGGACAGGGCCTCTTAAGACCACTCCCCACCACTCACATGATTGTAGTTGGGTGTGCAGATGTTCATGCTCTAGTCACAGCAGTTAAAGAGCTGGGCAGCAGCATGAAGAGTTGGTCAAAGATGATGCAGGACTATAGAGCTAGAGAGAAAAAGCCTTCTAATCACTACTGGTGCTGAGTCATTCCTTAATGCAGCAAAAAGGCAGCAGGTCTGTCTCCAGAGTAAAACCTTAAACACAGACTCCTTTATCCCATGACTGGAAGCTGAAACAAATCCATTTAAATACTGTATAATCTAACGTCATTGTTGAAAAGGTTTTTTTTTCTGTTTTGATGTTTTTCAGAAACTGAAGCTGAAACAAAAAAAATAGCAGGTTTTTGTCAGTTATCTGTGATTTACTGAACCTACAAGTTAATTTTTTTATGAAAGAAATGATTAAAACTAGTGAGTCAGAGTTTCTTTGTCATCCACATCACATGTGGTACATGTGTTGGAACAAAATTGTGTACACAGGGTCCCAGTTACTTCAAACAATAGCAAAAATATAAAGTGTAAAAAATGAAACGATAAATAAGGATCTGAGATATAAACTATTAAGATATATGCTAAACAAATGCCAAACAGTACGCTAAAAGATCTGAGATATATACCAGTCACTAATGGTGCAAAACAATACACCGAACAACAGCACCACTATTCTTGTTTTGTTCGGCTATAATTTACACGTTAATGCGAGCACTAACATAAACTAGAATTATTCAAAGCATGCAACAAAAATACAGAAGCAAGGCGCCAAAAGTGAAAAAGAAATTAATCTACAGCAGCATGGTCCTATTGGCAGAGTGGTTCTGATGACAGTGAGGTTATCCTGGTCCAGTTAGCAGCATGAGACTGTTGTTAGCAGTAAGGTTTGGTTAGCATTGAGGGTTCTCTTAGCAACATGGTATTGTTAGCATCGTGGTACTGTAAGCATCGTGGTCCTGTTAGCATCGTGGTACTGTAAGCATCGTGGTCCTGTTAGCATCGTGGTACTGTTAGCATTGTGATACTGTTAGCATTGGGGTACTGTAAGCATCGTGGTCCTGTTAGCATCGTGGTACTGTTAGCATCGTGGTCCTGTTAGCATCGTGGTACTGTAAGCATCGTGGTCCTGTTAGCATCGTGGTACTGTTAGCATTGTGATACTGTTAGCATTGGGGTACTGTAAGCATCGTGGTCCTGTTAGCATCGTGGTACTGTTAGCATCGTGGTACTGTAAGCATTGTGGTCCTGTTAGCATCGTGGTACTGTTAGCATTGTGATACTGTTAGCATTGGGGTACTGTTAGCATTGGGGTACTGTTGGCGACGTGGTTCAGTTAGTGGCCTGGTCTTGTTGGTAGCATTAGCAGGTCTCGTTAGCAGGTCCCTTCAGCAGCATGATGACAATAAGGACCATAGCAGCTGCCTCCCAGACTGCCCTGCAGAACCAAGCGGGTCCGCAGAGTTTGGTCCAATCAGGCAGACGGAGGATCTTGTTAGCAGCGTTAGCAGGTCTAGTTAGCAGGTCTAGTTAGCAGGTCCCGTCAGCAACCCGATGATAACAATGACTGCCCTCCCAGACAGCCCTCCAGAACCGGGTCCGGCAGAAGGAGAACATCCAGGTTTCTCTGCGGAGCCGAACGGGTCAGTAGAGTTCATTCCATGCAGACAGATGGAGGATCATGGAGACAGCTGCCATGACGGGCCTGAGCCCGAGGCTGGAAGGACTGAACCACCATGGCAGGATGGCAAGGCAGCAACACAGAAAACTCCACAAGTGTGTCGTGGTCATACCCGTACTGTGGATGTTCATTGTAGGTGCAAAAAAAAGGTTAAAACGGGAACAAAAAAAAAGATTGAGTTCACCGGGAGCCTGTGAAGCTGCGACTCGGCTGAGCGCGGCCATCTTTGAACCAGACTGCATGATATTGTTAGTGCTGCATGATATTATAAAGACTTGTGATGTGTGATATTGTTTAATGTTGCGATAACAAACCCTCCTTTTTCTCACTTTCTTCTGTTACCACTATCATCTAAAGCAGATGTGAACACCAAAACCAGCGAGAGTCTGTTAGCTTGACCAGCTCTCACTGATTTGCCTTGGGCGATCAAAGTAACATTCTGTTCCTCTGTATATTAGAGTATTAGCATGCAGAACATGAATGCATGGTACTTGAAATAATCTATAATGATTCAAGATTTATAGCAATCCATTGCGTTATTGATATTGCACTTACTGATATTGTGGTGACAATACATTTTTAATGTATTGCTCAGCCTTAGTTAAAACCTGATCAACTGAATTTACGACAATAAGAACCCTGGAGAAAAGTGCAAATCCTTTCAACCGAGTACAGTAACTGGAACCAGTGAATGTGGGAACGTTGTGAGAAAATTAAACTTTTACTCTACTTTCTACAGTTGCATTTAAAGCTGCTGTTTTGGCCTTTGGCATGTCATTTTTCGTATTCAGTTTACATAACGCAGTTAGTCGAGAAAATCATGTTTGTTTTAACTCATAATCTTCATAAATGCATCCTTGTTCAAGAAGTTATTGTTTTTCAGCTTTGATTTTTTGTTTTTCAGCTCTGATGGGGATACCGTCCGATTCCTCCCAGCAGACTCACACCTCCTGCTCCTATCAGCACTCCCCCAGTGGCACCATTAACACTCAGAACAACCTGTCAAACAACCACACCAACAACCACTCTACCAACAGTGGACAGGTGCCACTGTCCCACCCTGCCCAAGCCCACCCTGGCCACGGCTCACCCCACGCACAGCACCTCTCGCAGCACGGTGGCACCCACAACCAACATGGCCAACACAGTCAGCACCCCCAGCATCCGCAACACGCCGTGCACTCTCAGCACCCCCAGCACGGGCAGCACCCGTCGCACGGCCAGCACCCGCAGCAACACACGGCGCACCCCTCCCAACACTCGCAGCACAGCCAGCACCCAGCTCAACACGGGCAGCAGCACCAGAGCCTCTCCCACCAGCCCCATCCCACCCAGCAGCAGATGGCCTGCAACACAGGTAAGACCTTCTGCCTTGTCTTTTGTCTTCTCTCCATCAAATACTCGCACACGCACACATAAAGCGGAACATAGAAAACACGTTTGCAGCTGAAACAGGATTCACTCCTCGTTGTTTAGTCATAAATCACAGAGATAATATTTGTAGGCGCTAAACAATAAATCATCATCTGATTTATTATCTGTTCCGTGGAGAACAAAGCAGAGCTGGAGCCTCTGGCTTCAACAGCCTTTACAGAGTTGTCTGGCTCCTCCTAGTGGCCACTTCTGAGTACTGAACTGTTTATCAACCTTATCGTCATCTCTTGTTTTTTTTGGCACTCATAAAAAGCTCATTAAAAACGAGACTTATCTCTCTCTATAATCTCGTACCTGGACTGTTACAAATCACCTGTTTTTGTTTGTGTTGCAGGTTTACTCTCCGACTGGTACCCAAATTTAGATGCACTGAAAGAAAGCTGTCGCATTGCCAGCAGCTATAACTGGGCAGATGTTGACCTTTCGCCTTTTCAAGGTGCGACAAGACAAATGGATATTAGTTGATAAAAATTCTACAAAATAATTTTGTTGTTTTAGTTTTATCTGTAAATGGGTTTTTAGGACTTCAGCTTTCTCTGTCAGATTTAACTACTTTAACTCGACCAGTAATGAGGCCCAAACATTTAAAACTAGGAGCTCTGTTTTTGATTGAGTGCTGATGTGTCGGCACTATGGAGCTGATTACAACTTTAATTAAACTGAGCTCTTCAATTAAATAACACCGCCTTCAAGTTTAATTACTGAAACACTGAGCTCAGCAGGTCAGTTTATCCAATTAAGAGTCTAGGAATGCAAGGTAGGATGTTTTTAAATATCAACCACTGAATGTTACTGACATAGCTGTTGTGTACTGCAGCCATGATTTTTTTTAAATATAAATTTGTTTCCTAGTTACTATTTTTATGCTCTAATAGTATACAGGTGTATTTTGTTATAGTTCTTTGTGTGTTAAATTGTGTATTTTCTTTCTTCTACAAGGGTTGAGAGAGAGCATGAGACAGGCTGAGCTGAACAATTGGTGCCTTGAACCTACCCAGATTGCAGACCTCTGCTCATCCATCAACCAGTTCTTTGCCCGGACTGGAGTAATTCAGCAACAGGGGCCAGTGCAGAGTCCTGTTTGCCACGGGCCCATGCACAGCAACAAACCCAGCCAGCACCTCAACACAGGTCCTTAACTCCATGGTTTCATTCAAATTTCATTATAAGTATTTAGGAGTGCAGTCATGTGGGTGTTTTTTTTTATTGTCAAATTAAAAATATATGTTTAGTCAATATATATATTTTATTTTTCAGAGAGAAACATTACCATATTTTCTGCCGTACACATCGCACCGCGTTGCGTCAGTCCACATATGTCTAATAAAGTGGAAAAATCCATAAATAAGTCGCTTTGCTGTACATGTCTTATGCGTCACCACTGATGACCTGGAAATGTGGGCCGGTGTTGTGGCAAAAATCGATTGGCTGCCAAATGGTGGCCGTGGAAGCATGCATGGGAGGACTTTAACAAGAATTTAACAAGATTAACACTGAAAAACAATCATTTGTTTGATCGAAATCATAGTAAAGGTGTGTCTCAGTCTAACTTTTCCTTAATAAATGCACTTTGACGGTCAAAAAAGCTGCATTTCAAAAGTATTCGTTGCCTCGGTGCTCCGGGAGCGCGCAGAGCGAGAGAAAATCAGGAAAGAGGAAAGCTGTGCATTTCTTCTAAATTTAATAAGATAAGCACCTAAAACAAGATGAGCACCTAAAACAATTGTTTGTTCGACTTTATAGCAAAGGTGTGTCTCAGTGGGACTTTTACTTAATAAATGCACTTTAATGGTCACATCAGCTGCATTTCACCGGAGCAGTGCAGCGAAATGAAGCAGATTTGACGGTTGCTCCAGGCGAGCTGGATGAATGTGGCAGTCTTTGGCAAGCCGAATGTGTCATTAATAGACACTTTTTTTTAACCTATTACATGATGCAATGGCATGCCATTCTACTCTACTGCCATCTAGTGGCTGAAAATGGTAGTGTTCAATATTTTTAGTCCTAATGAATGAAAACAATCATATCAGCCAAAAATTGGATTAATATGGGGGGAGAATCCATAAATATGTCATTTCAATGTATAAGTCGCAGAGCATGCAAATTATGCAAAAAGAAAATGGCATATAGGCTGAAAAATACGGTAGTTATTAGTTTTGTGGCAGCCGTAAATAAGTTATGAGAGGCAAAAGTTTTGTTCTCCATTATTCACATGTTTGAGACATTTGTTGCTTAAACTGAGGTCTTAAATGAAGTTTTGTTCCTCTCTTTAGGAAATCTCTACATGGACTCGAGACAGACCATGCCCATGATGGGTCCTCCAGGATACCCCCACATGCCCCCCATGAGCAGCACAGGGCCCACTATGACAGGTAGCAGCTAACGAGGCAGGATTAAAGTGGTCACATGGACCAACAGCAGCAACTTACCTTCTATCCTTTTCTGCACAAACCCGTTCTCTTCAGGACACCATGCGCAGATGAACCAGCAGCACATGATAACTTCCAGAAACTTCCAGATGCATCGCATGCCCGCTGACGACATCCAGGACGACTTTGACTGGGACTCCATTGTTTAGCCACCAAGACCCCGTTGTTGCAACTCAATCCGAGCGATGAGAGGAGGCGTCAATCCAGAGGAAGCTGGGCTGAGCTGACAGGCCGTAGGTGGAGGAGGACGCTGTGTGAAGCAGAACATTGGACAAGTTTTGGAAACGTACAGACTCCAGAGTCCTGATGATTTTACAAGAGCAAATCATAACCAGAAAATGTTACTTGGAAGACAATCATGTGTGGTCGGACATGTTCATGTGATCAATAACAAACTTGTCTCGAGGCGAGCAGAACTCGGTCGTGTCTAAACCACATGGTCCTCAGCTCTTCAGCCAGCCCTCTCCTCATCCTGAGCGATCAGCCTTCCAAAGTCCACCCCCAACCCCTCTGCTCCGTAACCGTCATGTGATTTGAGCAACGTGTTCAGCTTGTAATTCTTCTCGTGTTGACATTGGCCTCAGCTGCCTCTAAGATGATGTTGTCTCCCTCTTTTTAGTTTTCTGTTCGTTTCAACTTTTTGATTTTAGGAATCGCAGGCCGTCTCTGTGAGTAACGCGATGGTGCTCGTTGGTCACGTTTGGGAGAAAGCGAGCTCCGCTGTAGAAGAGTCGGCGGTTGAGTCAGGTTTACAAAAGCTGAGGTTTTGAACAGGGTGCGTCGATTTAGATTAGTGCAAGGGGAGGATCGTGCTCTCGCCCCCGCGGTGGTTCTGGGAGCGCAGCAGCTCTCGTCTTTAGTTCTCGTTCTCAAGCACTTCAAGATAAATGAAGATCATGGCGATCAGATAAAAGCAGGCAGGTGAAGTTTTGTCTTTGTGTGTGCATCATGTTCGTTTTTATTTGCTTTACACAAACTGTTAAAACCAAGTCTTGGGTTTGTTTACAGGTTTTAAATGGTTAAAAATAAAAGATGGTTAAAAATTTAATAAAAATGCTAAAGAGCAAATCTGTAGTCTAAAAATCAGAAGCGTACTGTCACTTTTAAGGGACTTTCTTAAAGAGTATCTAAAATTTCAAATATGGACATTGATTTATTTAAACTGTCCCATCATTTGTTGGTGTTGCATATAATTTAGCTTTTATAAAAATTACGACCAGAACAGCGACTCGCATGATGCACAGCGTGCATGTTTAGTGAGCGTGCCCACTGTGATTGCTGCAATCCTCTCGATGAGCACAAAAGCAGACGGACTCCGTTGAAACGTGCAGAACTGAGATGTTAAGTTCAATAAAAAGTTTCTCAAGCACAGAGCAGGGAGATCAGTGGTTCTGTTCACTGGGCCTTTACGAGCCGTTAACAAGTGACTCCAACAATCAGACCAAAAGACACACTAGGTTTAAATTAAACACCCTTTGCACATTTTTACATGTTGTTTACTTAACAACCTTAAGCTGCCGATCTGCTTCTGGATGTGCAGAAGTCGTGAGTTGAGTAAAACTCATTGTTTCACTCAGTTTCTAACAGAGCCGCTGTCTGACGTTGTTGTTTTTCTCTCTGGATTAATGTTTGTGGTGCTCTGTGTCTTAAAGGGACATGAACAATATTTTGGGATAGAATACTTGCTTTTACATTTAGAAGAAAAAATGCCTACCAGTGATGTTATCTGCATGATGAATGGGAAGCAGCAGCTTGCTGTCTGTTAGCATAATTTAGCATAAAGACTGGAAACATGCTGCCTGTTTGTGTGCAGAGCTTCCTGCCAGACTCCGTGTTCATAAACCCGTAAAATGTTCACTTATGAGCAGTTGATTTTCTCAGATTATGGGACAAAATAACTGAAGCACATATGTAAAACAAATAAGGATGGCGGATGGTTTAAATGGAGGGATTGATCCAGCTAATTTCACCATCAAAGGCTGAGATTTCTCACTGGAAATTCTCAATTTGTTTAATTTTATCCAAAAAATTTAATCCAAAAAAGACAAAAGAGGTCAGGCTTTTTTTTTTAAACTCAAGATAAGTTCAATAAAACTTGTGGTTTTACGAAACTGCATCATATTTGTGCTTTTAAGGAGCAATTTGTGACTATTGTTGTTAAATAAAGCGAAGTTGCGTTTAAAAACAAAAAGATATACATACAGTATATATTAGTGGGATAAAAAAAAACATTTGAGCACAAACTTATCCCTTAATATTAAAGCAGGTTTTTTTGTCTTGCAGTTTCCAGTCTGTGTGTTGGCATGAAAAAAAAAAAGATGTAAAATTAAGTTCTAATGTCCACAAGAAACCAGACGGTTTGTTTCAAATAGTTTTGTTTTTAATTTTTAGAATTGAGTGACAATCATGTGGGTTTATTTTTTTTTTTTTATTTCTCGTTAATCTCTCACAAAGTTTTGCCATTGTGGAGAAAAAAGGCACTTTTGAGCCTCGGGTGATTGTTTCGTTGTTGCAGAACCACATTTCTGGTCATGTGGGAGGTTTTTCGGAGCACCACTCATCCCAGTTCAGTCTGTGAATGTGTCCAGAGCTTCACTGTGCAGAGAAACTCAAATGAGATGATGATGATGATGCCATGGATTATTTTTACAAACATCTTTTCACCTCAGCTTGTCTCTCGCCTTGTTTTGTTTATTTATGTGGCATCATCTGTGTGTGTGTCTGTGTTTTAAATCTGCCTCACCCATCGATGCCAGTAAGGACGTTTAAGGTTTTAAAGAAACTGCCAGGATTTCACCAAATCATCGTTCAAACTGAAGTGACGGCGAGCTGCGGTGGTGTGCGTTGTTGATCTGGACTGTACGGAGCCGTCGTGGAGCCTTTCAGCTCTTCCAGGTGAAGACTGAAAACTTTTATAAGAGCACATCGACCCACAGGAGACGGAGAAGAACTGAGAGAACCCGTTTGGCTAAAAGGGAAACGTTGAAGAACGGACTGGATCCCAGTTTGTGCGTTTTTTGAGTTCTCTTCTTTTTTTTTTTTGTTTCTTTTCAGAAGACAGTTTAAGTTTTGAAATACAGCTGGACATGTATAATAATAATCTGCCAGAGAGATTATTATTTTATTGTTATTTGGGAAAAAAAAAAAGATGAAAACGTTACAACATGGGAGAGAACTGCCAACATGGACTTCTGATCGAGGCCTATTTTATTCAGTGCTGGTGTGTTGTTGTGCTTGTACAGATGTGTCTTTTCAATCATCCCTGTTTTTTCCTCTGGGGGGAGGGGGGGTTGTGATATCCAGGCAGAAGGTGGGTTTTATTAATGAAAAAAGAGAAAAGGGGTGAAGAATAGAGTATTTTGTTATTGTCCAATCCGAGGGTGACAGTATGTATATATCTATATTGTATATATGTGATGAAAACGCGTTGGCTTTTTGTGTGACACTACCTTTTACCTGTACTATGGTTCTACAGTGTTTCAGTGTTGAAAATATGTATTTAGTTTGTGTTTTTTTTTTTGTCTCGTCATTTCTTGTACTTTTCCCCTCCTGTTTTTTTGTTGTTTGTTTTATTGCACGATTTATTACTTTTGTTGTCCGATGAGGTGACACAGCTACTCTTTGTATTTGTTTAGTGCTGTAAAATATCTCAAGTGTTATTACAACTGTCTAAAACCAACGCCCACCCCCACCCCTCCTTTTCCCCAATATGCATGAATGGCACTTAAAAAATAAAATATAACTTCACTGTGGAATATTGTGATAAGAGCTTTTGTTTACTTTCATTAACTGATATTAAACTTTTAAGTAGCTTCCTCACCGTGGAAATGAACACAACCTGTATATATTTTTTTTTCTTACACAAAACCGTTCCAGAGGAGCTGAAAATATTCAAATTAGGATTTTATTGTTTTATGAATTGAGACGATATGGCTATTCAACTGGTGGCCCAGGGGCCAAATCAGGCCCACCGATGAACTCCGTTCAGACCAGCAAAGGGTTAATTTTTAAATAAAACTAGATTTTAAACCATAAATCAAACTTGCTTAATGACAAAAACTGCTGGATATCGGGGGGCCCTGAGCTCAACTGTGGCCCCCTCAGCAATTTGATTTGATTTAGTTCACTTTAGTGAATTTAGCTAACCTAAAAGTTGACTTACGAGTTTATAACTTTTTTCATTCATTCAACCTTTTATTTATACAGGTTGTTGAGGACTCCTTTACACGAGAGACCTGTTGCATAAAAGCTTTGACCTGCTTACAATGATTCACTAGCTGCAGGAGATGAAGGTCACCTTCACAGAAGTCGTCTGAGAACAACTCATTTCATATTAGATTATTTTATCGTGTAAATATATTCAACTCGTGACTGTCAACAGAAGAGAAGCGATGAATGAAATGGGTTCAAATGGTCAAAAACAACAAATTAAATGTATTTTTTTGTTTGACAGTTCATGGACAAAAAGGGGAAAAAAAGTGCAGACGAACAAATTGGTTTAAATGACAACAGGAGCCCCAAAATCTTTAAAGAAAATGGAATCACTGGTTTCAGCACTCATAGCCTGACAATTAAGAAAATGTTTTTAATCTTGTAAAATCACAGAAATTTGGATGATCCGTCATCTTTGATGTAAACCTCAATAAAAAAAACTGAAACCAAAGTTATAAATTTTATGTTGGATGTTTGTCATTGGATGAACCCAGCTCACATCACAGGAGAGAAAACGGACACGCCTGGAAACTAAACATCAGCAACTCAAAGAACTGCATTTAGTATTTAAAGAAATGTTGAAATGTGTACAGTATTCAGTTTTCATTTTCACATCTTAAATATAGTATTTTTGAGAGCAATAATAAGCAAAACCCCTGCACTCCGCTTGTGTTCACATTGATGCTTCTTAAAAACGAGCTTGTAACTCCTATTCAATTTATTTATGTAGCGCCGATTCACAACAGAAGTCGTTTCAGGGCATTGAACAGAGGCATTCATATACGGTATATAAAAAGTCGACAAAGTCTAATTTTCACTTCATCGCAGTCTCCCATCCTAAGCGAGCGCAGAGGCAACAGTGGAAAGGAAAAACTCTCATGAGGAAGAAACCTCCAGCAGAATCAGGCTCGGGACAAGTGGCCATTCGGCCGGCTGGGTTTGAGCGGAACAGGAAGGAGGAACAGATACACAGTGTCAGGTCCAGGATGGAGACCATCGGATTTCCTCTAGGAGGAAAGACAAAAAGACAGAAATCACATGTTAAGAAAGATTAATTACAAATAAAAACTGTTAATTTGATGAAATTGTAGTGGGCATGACCGTGTCCACTTTGATACACCTTTGTACTTTTGAACTGTTCCAGAGATGACCTTTACTGACCTCTCAGTAAAGCAAGACATTTTACTACAAATCATTTCCATTAGTTGTAATCTGAGAACATAGTCACCAAAAGAGACTATTTCTATCTTTGATTTTAGGCTGATGTGATCAAAAGAATAACTTTTGTCATTTTCATGATGTGTGCTTTTAAGCTGTGTTATTCTGTAGGAGTTAAACGGTGTTCACTGCTGTGTTAAAGTTGAAGTCTCGGGTCAGAGAGACCCGACTGTTTTGTTTAGAAATAAGAAGACAGTTAATCCGTTGTTTTTCAGGAGAAGGGCTCCAGTTTCTCTGTCTTTTCCTAAACAATTTCCCTCTGCTGCTGGCTGTAACCTTGGGTCGTGATAACACAAGTGAACTGCTCGACTGGTCCGTGGACCAATGAAAAAGACACAAGTCTCATCTCTCATCTCAAGATCTTTTTAAGTTCTAAGTTTTGCTGAAACGCTTGAGAGTTTCTGGGAACTTCAAGACATGAAGACGTCCCAAAGAGCTGAATGAATGCCTGTCACCCGCCAAGGACAGTCATTCAGCTAAGGATTGTATAACATGCTGTTATGAATCCACTTCGAACGAGCGTAAGCTCAAAACTTTGTTTATTCCTTCCTGGAATAAGCTTATCTTGAAGTCAGAGGCCAGGAGCTGACATATTTTCTGATGACCAAGCGGAACCCAGGAGACGTTGAAAACGTAAACGAATGACCAGTTCGGACGAACTGGGCCTGAAGGACTGTGCATCTTACAGGCTGGTGCCATCTCTTTATCAGACTCGTCGTCGAAAGGTAAAGAGCTGTTTACAAACGTACCTGGATTTTAGCAGAAATCTGATGAGAAGTGTCACTTTGGTAACATGCTCAAGACAATTTCCTTTAACCCATCTCTCCATCTTCCTCCTATCCTTTCCTCAATTCTAAGCTGGAAACTATTTTAAGCTAAAGAGCCCTCAGACTAAATATGTTTAACATCCAGTATTGAAGTCTGTTGTGTTAGATTTAAGTGTGCTGACGTATTAAATTGAAAGAAAGTGAAATCATGTCAATCAAGTGTAATGGTGTTAATTTAGTGATTTATTTTAAATAAATGGTAGTGTCTTTGGCATACCAACTAAGTTAACGTGTCCATTGTCACTCTATGGCTTTATTTATTTATCCATCATAAAGATCACAGAAATATTGGGTAAACTGAAAAAGAAAAGAATCCGTGAAATTACTATTCAATCTGAATAAGTAAATTAATTAAGGATAAAGAGGTCAGCTTAATACTGACCCTTGTTAAAATCCTTTAGTTACATCTGGGTGGCACTATATGTGTTTAAAGACACAATATAGGGTCTCCCTCATGTTTACTTCAAAATTATGTCAATTTGTTCTCCAGTAGTCTAAAGTTATAGCAGCATAAGATCAGGAATAGATCAGGAACCCAAGCTGACTAACGATTTATCAAAAAGTAAAGTTTTAAGCCTAGTCTTAAAACTGGACAGACAAATTATTCTATTTCATCAAATCCCTTCCATACTAGTAACTCCTAATCCAAATCAAAACATCTGCTGGTGAAGATTATCAGTCATCCAGGACATAATAAAATACCATACCATTTTATTTGTAAAGCACTTTCATCAGGAACAAGTCCACACCAAAGTGCTGGACAAACAAACAAACAACAGGCAACACACAATGAAGTACAACACGAAAGACATAAAAACATTGCAGATAAATAAAACGATCCAATACAAATCAGCTGGTGTCGAAAGCAACAGAATAGTTGTGAGATTTTAACCGGGATTTGAAAACTGCGAAGGAGGGGGCCTGTCTGATAGGTAGAGGTAACTCATTCCAGAGTCTTGGGCCTGCTACGGAGAACGCCCTGTCACCTCTGCGCTTCAAGCGAGTTACTGGAACTGTTAAAAGTACCTGGTTCAAGCGTTCAATACAAAAACAGCTGGACTTTATTTGTTACAGAAAATGTTTCACCCTCTATCCAAAGGGCTTTTTCAATTCAAAGAGCAGGCTGTGTGACAGTGAAGTTTTATACAGGCTGAGATGACACGTACCAACTTATGTAAATTGAATCTCAGCTTTCAATTATAGTTTTTATAGGTTTTTAGACTTTCCTTTTTGATTCATTCATTCAACCTTTACCGTATTTATGCAGGTTAATCCCACTGAGCCCCGGGGACTCATTTATAAGAGAGATGGTTTTAACAAAGAGTGATAACGACAACAAAGACAATCATAAAGCTAATATAATAATAATAATTGATAAAACCTATAGGCCCTGTGGTAGACTTGCGACCTGTCCAGGGTGTCCCCCGCCCCCCACACAGTGAACGCTGGATATGAACCCTGTGCCCAAAATGGAAGAAGCGGGTAAAAGATAATGGATGGATGAATTAGGGTTGGCTTGTTGTGCTGCCATAGGCTTAGACTAAAGGAAAAAAATACACCATTTCCTTAAATGATTTGGTACAAATGAAGTTTTCAGTTGATATTATTTCTATTTCAACATGTGATTCTCGACCTGCCATTGTGTATCTGTTCCTCCTTCCTGTTCCTCTCAAACCCAGGCGGTCGAAGCAGGACACTTGTCTGTGTGGGGAAACCCATGCAAGCACGAGAAGAACAAACTCCACACAGAGATCCACAAGTGCAACTGGGGATTGAACCCAGGACCTTCTTGCTGTGAGGCAACAGTGCAAACCACTGAGCCATCCGTGTAAACTTGACCATTGTACACTGTAGAGACATTTCGTTTCGTCACTCAGTGACAAACATGAAATGTTCTTATCATTGAGAAATACTGTATAAGAAGAAAGCATGTCAACAAACATGAACAAAAAGATTTTTAGAGTTTGATCAAAGTATTGGACGTCTCCTGCTGGGAGAAAAACTGAGAGCAAATTTTGGAAAATGAATTTGATCTGTGACTCTTCAAATTTGTTTTGAAACCACAATTAATTAATTTAGCTACTTATTTTAAAAGTTTTCAGTAGTTTCAATTTTCTGCTTTTTACAGCTCGACTCAAGTTTAATGAGGAAAAACAAAGCAAATTTAAAACAGCCTTTTTATTATTATTATTATTATTATTATTATTATTATTATTATTATTATTATTATTATTACTGCAGCAATCTGTTGCAGATGTTTGCTGCTCACATATTTCAGATAAATACTGTTTTGTTAAAAAAATCCTTATTTTAAAATTATTGTGTTAAATAAATCCATTAATTTTGTCGTCAGCTGGTGTGAAAACCCAGAAGAAATTACGAACTGAACAAAAGAGAAACAAACAAAAACACAAACTCATTACTGAGCATGCATCAGGGTACAAACTCATTAGTTTCCTTCAACAGAATTGATTTACACTGATTTGATCATAAAGCTGTTAACATCAGTGTTCTCCATTAAATTGTCTGACTGGAAACACAAACGCTGCAGAAACATACAAGACAAGAAGATACAATGGTTGTCAGTCACAGTGAAGAAAATAACATTTTGTAATAAACAGAGATTAATGATGAGGCAGAAGCAAGTTTCTTTACACACACATTCAAACATAAACTGAGCAGCTGTGTTTTTAACACAAAACTCATGCAAAGAGTTAAATTGTTTTTTTTTTATCTCTAATCTCTGCATCATCTTTTGAACTTGTTCTTCCAGTTTTAGAGGGGAAATCAGTCTTGGTCATTTTTAGATGCATTCTACTTTTTGTCCAGCAGGGGGAGACATATGCGGCTGTAAACCAAACTGATCTGACAAAAAGACCTTTTCTCTTTGGATTTGTGACTTCGTTGAACATGTCCATGATCAGAATATGGTTCTGTTACATATCCATATTGGTTTTAGTCTCTTCTTCCTGCTCTCAAACACAGCAGGTCCATCCAGTGTGTCCTCCTCATGTCTCCTTGTTCCTCCTCTTCAGGAGGTGTCACCAACAGGAGCTGGATGTTGGAGCTGATTGGCTTCATTCTCTCTGCACAGACACGTGACTTGTAGATCAGAGTTCAGTTTCACTTCTCAGGAAGAACTCAACATAAAATGGCGCAGAAAGGAGATCGGCTGGACCAGGAAACTTTCTCCTGTTCGATCTGTTTGGATCTACTGAAGGATCCGGTGGCTGTTCCCTGTGGACACAGCTACTGCATGAGCTGTATTAAAACCCACTGGGATGAAGAGGACCAGAAAGGGATCCACAGCTGCCCTCAGTGCAGGAGAACCTTCAGCCCGAGGCCTGTCCTGGAGAAGAACATCCTGTTGTCTGTCCTGGTGGAGCAGCTGAAGAAGACTGGACTCCAAGCTGCTCCTGATGATCACTGCACAGCTGGACCTGAACATGTGGCCTGTGATGTCTGCTCTGGAAGAAAACTGAAAGCCGTCAAGTCCTGTTTGGTCTGCCGGGCCTCTTACTGTGAGAAACACCTTCAGCCTCATTATGAGTCAGCTCCATTTCAGAAACACAAGCTGGCGGAGCCCTCCAAGAACCTCCAGGAGAACATCTGCCCTCTCCACGACGAGGCGATGAAGATGTTCTGCCGTACTGATCAGAAGTGCATCTGTTATCTCTGCTCTGTGGACGAACACAGAGGCCACGACACGGTCTCAGCTGCAGCAGAGAGGGCCGAGAGGCAGAGAGAGCTCGAGGTGAGACGAGGAACCATCCAGCAGGAGATCCAGGACAGAGAGAAAGATGTGGAGCTGCTTCAACAGGAGGTGGAGGCCATCTGTCACTCTGCTGATAGAACAGTGGAGGACAGCGAGGAGATCTTCTCTCAGCTGATCCGTCTCATCCAGAAGAGAAACTCTGATGTGACGCAGCAGATCAGGTCCCAGCAGGAAACTGAAGTGAGTCGAGTGTTGGAGCTCCAGGAGAAGCTGGAGCAGGAGATCACCGAGCTGAAGAGGAAAGATGCTGAGCTGAAGCAGCTCTCACACACAGAGGACCACAACCAGTTCCTCCACAACTCCCAGTCAGTGTCAGCACTCAGTGAGTCTCCTCCACACTCCTCCAGCTTCATCCGTCCTCTGAGATACTTTGAGGAGGTGACAGCAGCTGTGGAGGAGCTCAGAGACGAACTGCAGGACACCCTGAGAGACACGTGGACAAACATCTCTGTCTCTGAGGTGGACGTGTTGCTGTCACAACCAGAACCAGAGAGCAGAGCTGGATTCTTCAAATATTCACGTGACATCACTCTGGATCCAAACACAGCAAATGAATATCTGTTACTGTCGGAGGAGAACAACAAAGTTACAAGAACGAGGAAACCGCAGTTTTATTCAGATCATCCAGACAGGTTCATCGGTTATTTTCAGGCTCTGAGCAGAGAGGGTCTGACTGGTCGTTGTTACTGGGAGGTGGAGTGGAGAGGAGGAGCTGATGTAGCAGTCTCCTACAAGAACATCAGCAGAACAGGACGTCAGTCTGTCTTTGGATGTAATGACCAATCGTGGAGTTTAAATTGTTCTCCAGACAGTTTTATATTTAGACACAACAACATCCACACCTCCATCTCAGGTCCTGGTTCCTCCAGGGTCGGAGTGTACCTGGACCACAGAGCAGGTGTTCTGTCCTTCTACAGGCTCTCTGGAGGAACCAGGACTCTCCTCCACAGAGTCCACACCACGTTCACTCAGCCGCTCCACGCTGGACTTAATGTTTACTATAGAGGCTCTGCTGAGTTTGTCAACTGAACTAATTATTTTTTAGAGTTTATTGTTGTGATGAGACACTGATCAGCTGATTATTTTTATTTGAGAGTTTTCATTTTCTTTCTACAACTTTTCTTGACGTATCAATGTAAACATCAACTGTCTCTCAGGTTTTTTCTTGCTCATAAATGTTTGGTACAGACTGTTTGAATGCAGAAAATACATTTACTGTATTTAGTTTGCCAATTTTATCAATTACGTTGTAGAAACATTTTATTTCAGACAGTGACAAAACAAAATATGTTAATCAATGAGAATCATACAAATAAAAAATGGTCAATAAATAAAATTTGTGACTTCTCAATTTGTCTTTTTTCCCTCCTGTCTAACAAACTGAGCAACATTTGTTGACAGATGAATTTATTAAACACGTCCTTATTTTTTCAGTTGACCTGAAGATCATCATTTAATTAAGAATCAACCAGATCAGGAGACTGTTCAAAGGCTAAAGTTCATCATGAGATCATCATGTGATGCTGTATAAGATCAGTTTCACCTTCATTCAACAATAAATAAATAAAAATGTTCTGCTTACACCTCTGCTGCACTCTTTCTTCTTCTTTCGGCTTTTCCCTTTTCAGGGGTCGCCACAGCGAGTCATCCTCCTCCACCTCACTCTGTCCTCTGCATCCTCTGTCCTCACTCCAACTACCTTCATGTCCTCTCTAACTGCATCCATATATCTCCTCTTTGGCCTTCCTCTGTGTCTTTTTCCTGGCAGCTGCATTTCTAACATCCTTCTACCAATATACCCACTGTCCCTCCTCTGGACATGTCCAAACCATCTCAGTCTGGCCTCCCTAACTTTATCTCCCAGTTGTTCAACATGTGCTGTACCTCTGATGATCTCATTCCTGATCTTATCCATCCTTGTCACTCCTAAGGAGAACCTCAGCATCTTCATTTCTGCTACTTCCAGTTCTTTCTCCTGTCTTTTTGTCAATGACACTGTCTCCAGACCATACAACATAGCTGGTCTCACCACTGTCTTGTAAACTTTTCCTTTGACCTTTGCTGACACCTTTTTGTCACAAATCACTCCTGAAACTTTTCTCCATCCACTCCATCCTGCCTGGACTCTCTTTTTCACCTCTTTACCACATTCCCCATTTTCCTGGACAGTGGACCCCAAGTACTTGAAGTCCTGCACCTTTGTGACCTCTGCTCCTTGTAGCCTCACTGTTCCACTGGCCTCCCTCTCATTCACACACATGTACTCTGTCTTACTACGGCTGACTTTCATTCCTCTTCTTTCAAGAGCATACCTCCACCTCTCCAAGTTCTCTTCCACCTGTTCCCTGTTCTCACCACATATCACAATGTCATCTGCAAACATCATAGTCCATGGGGATTCCTGCCTGACCTCATCTGTTAGTCGGTCCATCACCAGAGCAAACAAGAAGGGGCTCAGAGCCGATCCTTGATGCAATCCCACCTCCACCTTGAAGCTATCTGTCACTCCTACAGCACATCTCACCACTGTCCTGCTGTCCTCATACATGTCCTGTACCAGTCTAACATACTTTTCTGCCACTCCAGATTTCCTCATGCAATACCACACCTCTTCTCTTGGTACCCTGTCATATGCTTTTTCTAAATCCACAAACACACAATGGAGTTCTTTCTGACCCTCTCTGTACTTCTCTATCAACATCCTCAAAGCAAAGATGGCATCTGTGGTGCTCTTTCTTGGCATGAAACCATACTGCTGCTCACAGATAGTCACCTCTTGTCTAAGTCTTGCTTCCACAACTCTCTCCCAGATCTTCATTGTGTGGCTCATCAACTTAATTCCCCTGTAGTTCATTCATTCAACCTTTATTTATACAGGCTAGCCTCGTTGAGTCACGGGGACTCATTTACAAGAGGGACCTGTCTCACTCACACCAAACAACCATCCACTCTCACACTCACACCTAGGGTCAATTTAGAGTCACCAATCAGCCTAACAAGCATGTTTTTTGGTCTGTGGGAGGAAACCGGAGTACCCGGAGGAAACCCACGCATGCACGGGGAGAACATGCAAACTCCACCCAGAAAGGCCCCGGACCGGGATTTGAACCGGCAACCTTCTCGCTGAGAGGCAGCAGCTCTACCAGTTGTGCCACCGTGCTGCCTAGTTGCTACAACTCTGTACATCACCCTTGTTCTTAAAAATGGGAACCAGCACACTTCTTCTCCATTCTTCAGGCATTTTCTCACCCTCAAATATTCCATTAAATATTTGAGTCAAAAACCTCACTGCCATCTCTCCAAGACATTTCCAAACCTCCACTGGTATGTCATCAGGTCCTACTGCCTTCCCCTTCTTCATTCTTTTCAGAGCTTTCCGGACTTCACCCTCACTAATCTTTCCCACTTCCTGGTCCACAGTTTCTATGACCTCCACTCTTCTTTCTCTTTCATTCTCTTCATTCATTAGCTCCTCAAAGTAATCCTTCCATCTTCCCATCACACTCTCCTCACTTGTTAGAACATTACCATCTTTAATAAGCCTAACCTGCTGCACATCCTTTCCAGCCTGATCCCTCTGTCTTGCCAGCCTGATTACCTCTGCTGCACTCACATTACAGATAAAAACAGGTACTACACAAACTATTTGATTTAAACACGGGCACTTCCGGATTGTCCGGAAGAAGGTTGGGAACTTACTTCCGGTGTTTCGCTCGTAATTTTTTAAAAACTTTATTAACAAATTACATAAACAAAACTTTCGTAGAGGATATATATTAACCAGGGGTGGCCGGCCAATAGGGGGCGCTAGGGCGCTGCGTGCAGCCACTCATGACAGAAGGCCTGGGAGTGGGGGGAAAGTGACAGACACAGAAAGAGATAAGAAGTGGCTTTACAACCATTTCAAGCTGGGCCTTTGTATCTTTGTTTCTCTACCAGTCTATTCTCTTTCTACAAGTAGCTTTAGAGATCTAATGTGGAAGGGATTTATTTTGTTTAGTTCACTTATAAAGAACTGTAAAAAGCAACCCGAGTGTAATCTATATGGGTGTAGACTGATTCTTGCTGTTCACCTTTTTACACACCACCGAAAGGCATTGCATTTTTACAAATATATATGTCTGCCTGTCAGCAAAAGATCTAAAAAAAAAAAACAATAATTGGATTTTAATGAGTTTCAGGAAGTTATCATTGGATGTACTGTACATCTGTCATTTGAACTCTGGTAATAGACCTTTTACCAGTTGACGTCATCACGCAAAGCTCGCCTGAAACGAGCGTTCTGATTGGACGGCAAAAAGCCGAAACTGGATTCAGGGGGTTAGCAAGCAGCCGGTAGCTTCGTAATGACAGAGAGTTGTAATTTAGAAGCTTGGTTTCTTAAAATTGTGAACAACCACTGGTCAAAATGCCTGAACATTGTGCCGCGGATACGAGAGGAGGAAGCTGTATGCTTATATACAATGATGACAGGATTGCTTTTTTTCTGTGACAGCATTTCACCGATGCTCCCAGCAAAACTGTGCGAAAACTGCGAATAACTTACAGAAACAGAGAAATGGCTGAAATGTTTTCAAAGATGCAGTGCTGTTAGACCTCAAATAATGTTAATAAAACATGTTTGTCTTGTGGAAACTATACTGTATATTTTTTCAACGCAGAAAGACTTCAAATGATAACAGCTAACAGTGCTGTATGAACAGGTCTGTTCATTTTTACGAGCTGCACGTTTTGACATTTTACTCACCTGTTCTTCAGTGGGGTTGAAGGAAGAATCTCTTTGCATGTCGCAGGTTGAAACAGGTTGAAACTTCAACACAGGCAGCGGACTGAGGAACAGCGAGGTCTCGTAGAACTAGCTAGCTGCTGCTAGCTTAGCAGCTGTCCAGTAGCATTCTGCTGCGGGAGGTTGTTCTCTGTTTTGTCTGTTTCCCATATCCAAGATGTAATGTAGGAACGTAATCCACGGAGCTTAGATCATTAATGTCCATGCCAGATAAAAAATGCTGATTACACACGTTGTTGATGCTTCGTGTCGGGGTGAAATCCTGCCGGTACCTGGTAGCGCTTGAAGCAACATTTTCCTCCACATCTTCCTTCTTTTAGTCGCTTTACTCGACTTTCCTAGAGGGACGTTGTAAAACGAACAAGTCTCACCTTTTTTCTTTTACTCGTTTACGTTGCCTGGAACAATTATAAACACAATAAAAGTCTTATTTCCCCACCGCGACCGTTGGCTGTGATGACAACATTAGAGGCGAACCCCCCGGCTTTGCGTTTATACTGGAAAAATGCGAGTGCGCATGCGCGATGACGTCAACTGGTTCTTCCTCTTGAGGGAGTTTTTCCTTTCCACTGTCGCCTCCATGCTTGCTCAAGATGAGAGTTCTGTGATGGAGTTAAATTCAAAGCAGTCTGCTCATCAGATATAATGTTAAATTATTATTTATATATATATGAATGTTTCTGTCCAGTGCTCTGAGATGACTTCTGTTGTGACTTGGTGCTATATGAATAAACTGAATTGATCATTTTTATTACATAAGCCAACTTTTATTAGAAGTTAGCCAAAAAAAAACACACAACCTCGCCATGTTTTACTACATGTAAAAATATTATGAAAAAAAGTACAAATATGAACCAGCTTAAAAAACGATTTAAAAAGGAGCTCATTTCAAAATATGTTCTATAAGATGTGTTTTAAAGTCTATAAATGCTATTGATGATATAAATATAGTATTTAAATAATTGTAGCCTATATCATGTAAAGTGGAAACAAGTTGTCTCGTTTTGGTATTTTGACAGTTGATTATAAATTGATGAGTATGGGGCAGGGCATTATAAGATATTGTATCTTCTGCCTGCTCATTTTCTAACAGAAAACATAAAATTTGCATGTCACATAGCATAATTATTTGTATTAACTTGTTGTTGTTGTTGTTGTTGTGTTATCCTATTTTCTTTCTTTTTCTTTCTTGATTGTCTTTTCTGTCTGTTCGGGAAAAAAAATGATAAACCACTTTTTTCACACATGATGAAAAAGATGACAAAACAGGAACTTAAACTGGGGGAAATCCCTTTTTTTAATTAAAACGCATACATGTTTAAGTGTTTTGTGTTTAGTTGTTTACGTTTTACCTTCTTGATTTTTATTTATTCCAAACTCACATGTGACACAGGGTTTGGGGTTTTGTTTAAAAAGTGATTTTGTAATTCTTCAGGAGGAAACACGTGTCTCATGTTAATTTGACAGGTTTCCACAGGTGATTCCTGCACGTGATGTTCACGTGCTTGGTCCTGGTGGCTCGAGCTCTTTATTCAGTTCTCTCAACTTGTCCCGTCATGAGCAGATGAACAGAACCGACATGATCCAGACTTTCCTGCAGTTCTGCTGAAGCCCTGCTCCTCCTGCTCCTCGGGACTCAGATCCTGCAGGGAGGAGGAGGGGGAGGCGACCCCAAGAGCCTTTTGTCTTCAAGGGAAACCCTTTTCCCTCAGGGTCTGACCTGATCCTTTTCTCCTGCCCACCTCCTCCTCCTCCTCTCCATCCATCCAGCCTCTCCATCCACGATCCATCCGCCATTTTCAGCAGATTGAAAGAAAGCAGGTTGAAAAAAAAAACTCCAGTTCTCAAAGGTAAGTGCGTCTACACGAGGATCCTAAACGAATAAAACCACCTGACGACTTGAGAGGGGCGACACAGAGGGAGAGAGGGGAGAAAGAGGAGGAGGAGAGGGGCGGTTTGTAGCAGGAGGAACAATAAAAGCATCCTCCAGGCGTGTAGTCTGCAGCCTGTCTCAACTTTGTGTGGTTTAGAGGTCTGGCTCAGAAGAACTCCTGCTACACAGTCAGGAAATGAAAATGTTTTTGTGAGAAAAATAAGTTAGAGATCCCTGTTTTTAAAGGGACTGTCCCAGCAGAGGCAGAGAGAAGGAGGAGGATATTTTGGTTCTAAAGCATCATCATGGTGCCAGGAGGAGGTATCAGGGTCCAAACCAGCTCTGGACCCACTGGTTTGTGTTTAATATGTGAGGCCGACCCATTGAGCTGCTGGGATTCAAGTCAGGAGCAGAAATGTTTCGTTCCGCCTTTATTTATACAGGTTAGTCTCATTGAGCCTCGAGGACTCATTTACAAGAGAGACCCGGTTTTAACAAAGAGTGATGACACAACAGTGGACGATCGTAAAAGAAAATGGAGAAAAAAAATAAATGAAAGAAAATGGTATTTGAAAAAAAAAATAAAAAAACGAAACAAAAAGACAGGTAGACTTTAAAAGTGAAGTAGAAAACTAAAAACAGGAACATGTCTGCATCGGTTCTTGCCAGGAACTAATGTTTGAAGTCACTTCGAGAGGTCAAGGTCAGAGGTCAGTCGAGAGCTTCAGATCTTTTTGTAAGATATTCCAGGAAACAGGAGCGGAGTAGGAGAAGGCCCTTTTACCTTGTTCAGTCCTCACTGAGAGAGGTAATAATGTCCTGAGAGCGCACGCTGTAGCTGCACTGACGAAGTGACATGTAGGAGGAGATGTGATTTAAAGATGAAACCAGTGAGAAGTTGATGTGTGAAGTTAATGTTGTCCAGTTAACTACAGGGTGCAGTGGTGGGTTATGGTAGTTACAGCCAGTTATGAATCTTAGTGCACCATGATGGACAACATCCAACATCTGCAGGGTGCTTGTAGGAGCGTTCATGTAAATAATGTCACTGTAGTCGATGGAGGGAAGGAAAGTCACAGTTACAAGGAGTTTCTTATCATTCAGAGTTAAACAGGATCTATTTCTGAAAAAGAAACCCAGTTTAACTTTCAGTTTCTTTACCAAGTTTTCCACATAAATCTTTTTCATTCAACCTTTATTTAGTTATAGGTAAATCTTATTGAGCCTCGTGGGCTCATTTACGAAAGCGACCTGCTAAAAACTAAAGAATGATGAACAGCAATGGTAGAAACAATTAAACAATAAACAATAGAAAAACAAAAGAGAGAAATACATTTTTTTTTTTTAACAAAGTATCAAAAAACTAGCAAAACATTATAAGGTGTATAAAATCAAAGACAGGAACATATCTGCATTGGTCTTTGCCAGGATTCCAACAGAATCTTAAGAGAGATGCAAATCATCCAAGATATCCAAATATTTGTAGGAATTGACAAACTCAGAAGGAGCACCATTCAAAGAGAAAATCGAGGGAAGAACCTCTGGGACCGACTTCCTATTTGAAAAAAACATCCCTTTGGTTTTTGTCGGCAATTAGGACAAGTTTGAGACGGAACAAATCTGACTGGATGATGTCAAAAGCTGGAAAACCTTAGCAACTGTTTTGGCTCGACAACAAACAACTGTGTCATCACAGAAATGTAAGGATGCATCAGAGATGATCTGACCTACATTACCTGTAGATTGTGAAGAGTGTGGGTCCTAAGACTGAGCCTTGTGCTACACCATTGTTGATCGTTAAATAACTAGAAGAAGTACCGTTATGTTGAACACATAATCTCCGATCTGAGAGACGGTTAGTGAACCTACTAATGATGTCTAAAAAAAGTTAAGTCTGGTCCTCCGGACATTCAGAAAACAAAACAAAAAAATTGTAGAAAAGTTTCGTCTTTCGTCCGAAACACTTCTTCAGTCTGAGGAGCTGTGTTCAGCTCAGTCTCATAAATAGCACCTTCTCATGAGCGGTTATCTTAAAGGTGCAACAAGCATTTTAAAATGGGATTTTCTGCAATAATACAGTGTGAACGCTTCAAATGACTCAAATAAAGTGTTGTTAAATCCAAAACAAGCAGAACAGGAGCTAAAACCAGTAAAAAAAACATGTCTGCAAGCTAAAATTGGCTAAACAAGTCTAAAAGATAAAATGAACAAAAAGCGACCGTTACCACAACCATAACCAAAAGCTAAAATTAACTAAACTGTAGCTAGAACATGACATTTGCAAAATGTATAAAAAGGAAAAAGAAATTACTATTAAAAGCTGAAATGAGCATAACTTTTGCTAAAATGTAGAATTAGCTTAACAGTAGCTAAAAGCTAAAATTTACCAAACAAGCAAAAAGCTAGTATTACCAAAATAACAAGTAAAAGCTAAAAGTGTATTAGCTTAAAGCTCAAACTGTAGCTAAAATCTAAAACTACAGTAAAGCAAACTCATCAGCAATAATGTCTTTAAGTTAGTAGAGATATACTTAAATAAATAAGGTGTGTGCAATCAAAATAATGGATGCTGATTGACCTCGATCAAAGAATATAGTGACAATGTTGCGACCCCACCCCCCACCCCACTTCAATAACAATAAAAACTCAAAACCCGGTCACAATTCTGTAACGTTTATTTTCAGTTTGAATAGTGACTATATGGAATCATGGCAAATACGAAATATGCACGAATAACCAATACAGTAAGATGGCTTAAAACTTTGAGAAAAGATTTTATTCAATTTTATCTTAGATTCGAGTTTCTAAAAACTTAGTTGGCACTGAGGGTTATTTCCTTTCATCAGGAGGAAGATGTTTTATCCTACCAGAGACGTCCTCACCCACAATGGATATGATGCGAAAGCTGGAGGTTCACGCTGTCACCAGAAAGGAAGTCTTTCCTTCAGGGCCTCGTCTTGTCCATCAAGGCAGTGCCTCATCATTCCGAGGTGTTTGAGCGAGTTCCAAGGATTTTCTCCATTTCAGCTGACTGAGTCCCGTTCGAGATGGAAAGGGACCGGAGCCTGGCTCCCCGCTGCTTCCTGGGGCTGGCTCGAGATAAGGGTGTGAATCTCTGTGTCTGGAGAATCGATTCGATTCAAAATCTTTTTTTTTTTTTTTCAATTCAAAACCGTTTTTTGATTCAGAAACAAAAATTTTCTATTAAAATTGTCATACATTTAGTTTCAGTTTTGTAACTGACAAGCTGAAAACATTAAACAATAATGTAAACAAATGGAACATTTATTTAAAACTATAATTTTAAACTGAAAACATTAAACAACAATGTAAACAAATAGAACATTTATTTAAAACAATAATTTAAACTGAAAACATTAAACAATAATGTAAACAAATAGAACATTTATTTAAAACAATAATTTAAACTGAAAACATTAAACAACAATAATGTAAACAAATAGAACATTTATTTAAAACAATAATTTAAACTGAAAACATTAAACAATAATGTAAACAAATAGAACATTTATTTAAAACAGTAATTTTAGGTTCCTTATTGTATCAATTTTTTTGCATCGTTTGATATTGATACCAAAAATAAGAACAAATAATACAGGAATGCATAAAATTCTGTAACTTAAATAACCAGTATTAGGTTAGCTTTTTGCTCTGTTACTTATACAAGATCATTGTTTGAATTGATTGTTTGAACTTGTTTTGTTTTTGAAAAAAGGGGCAGATAAAATAAGATTTCTTCTTCTTTCTGCCACCTTTCATTTTATGTATTATTTCATATGGTTTTATTTTCTTTATCTTTTGGGTTTTAATGGAAAATGGAAAAAAAAAAAAAAATCGATTTTGGGGCTTTTAGAATCTATTCTGAATCGCCAGGACTAAGAATCTAGATTCTTAAAAATATTTTTTTTTTCCTGCACCCCTAGGCTCGAATCTGCTCGAAGAAGACCACTTCTCAGCCAACAACAACAACAACAACTCTGACCCTCCCTTCGTGTCAGCTTTACCTGATTCTAGAAGTGAGGGGAGGGGGTTTGCCTATGCAAATTATATCCAATCAATGCGACTCTGACCAGCCAGATGTTAACTCCATCCATCCATCCATCTTCTTCCGCTTATCCGGGGTCGGGTCGCGGGGGTAGCAGCCTAAGTAGGGAGGCCCAGACTTCCCTCTCCCCAGCCACTTGGAGCAGCTCCTCTGGGGGAATCCCAAGGCGTTCCCAGGCCAGCCGAGAAACATAGTCCCTCCAGCGTGTCCTGGGTCTTCCTCTGGGTCTCCTCCCGGTGGGACATGCCCGGAACACCTCACCAGGGAGGCGTCCAGGAGGCATCCTAACCAGATGCCCGAGCCACCTCAACTGGCTCCTCAGATGTTAACTGAGTCGCATAAATTAATTTTGATTTTATAACTCCGCCTCTCAAAGTTTAGAGTGAACAATAACTTTGTTTACCCAATAACACAACTTCTTCACAGATGTACATTTAGGTTATTTCACACAACACTGTTACACAACAGGGGTTCTGTTTGAAGCTCTTTGCATTGGGCTAACTTACTTTGTTATCATGGTGACCCCACCTGGGGTCTCATGTACAAAGACTTGCGTGGACTTCTTACTGAAAAGTGACGTACGGTCAAATCCAGAAAACGGCGTACGCACAAAAAAATCCAGATGTATCAAACTGTGCGTACGCCGGAATCCACGCACATTGCTTTTGTACATCACAATCAACGTGGAATTGAGCGCACATGAGAGAGTGGCCGACTCCGCCTTTGACACGCCTCCATATAAATATGCAAATTCATTTAAATATGCCCTGCACGAGAGGAATGTCGTCATTGCTCTATTGCAAATCATGTCGAAACGTGGAAAAAAGAGGAACTTCACGGACTGTGAACTGGAGACACTTCTGAGTGAGGTAGAGAGGCACGGAAAAAGGTTTTGTTTGGCACGCGTAGGCAAGCACTTTTAAACGAGAAGTTGACCACGCAGTAACAACATGCCTAGATAGGTCACTGGGTAGCGCGTTCGCCTTTCGTCCCGAACTTCATGAGTTCAATTCCCACATGATACGTTTTTTTTTTCTATATTCATTCCAGATTTAAAGAACACAAGAAAACTATTTAGAAAAAACAACAAGAAATGAAACAATACATGAAATGAAAGGAAGCAGAGGATTTCTTGTGTTTTAAAAAAAAAATAGTTTTCTTGTGTTCTTTAAATCTGGAATGAATTAAAAAAAAGAAAACGTTGTTTTCATTTAAATATACCCTGCAACAGAGGAACGTCGTCTTGTCCCATCATGCATCACGTTCTTCAACTGCTAAAACAGCTAAAAATGAACAAAAAACAAGAATTTAAAGATCCACTGACGTGATTTTTCTACTATTCATCAAATTGCTCAAAATATATATATATTATCATTTAAATATGTTAATTTTTGCAAACAAAATGATAAATCACTTTAATTTTGCTTTAAAAGTGATTTTGAACTTCAAGCCGTGTTTAATCATGGGAAATCCGTTTACACCTGAACGCACCATCTGTGATGTAATGTGCAGAGTGAGAGGCAGAGGGCTCCAGTCTCTTCAATAGCAGACATTTTAAAACCTGACTAATTTAGCAATCTAGGTGAAGATTTAAGCTATTTGTCTTCATTTTGGGAAGCAGAAAATAGTTTGGGTGATGGAACAAGAAACAGCAGGATCTAATTTAGATCTGATGCCGTATCAGACTTACTTTTATGTGAGCTGCTCATACCGTGACAAGCCAAGAGCTCTGCCTCAACTCTGCACATGACATCACAGATGGTGCGTTCGGGTGTAAACGGATTTCCCATGATTAAACACAGCTTGAAGTTCAAAATCACTTTTAAAGCAAAATTAAAGTGATTTATCATTTTGTTTGCAAAAACTAACATATTTAAATGATAATATATATATATTTTGAGCAATTTGATGAATAGTAGAAAAATCACGTCAGTGGATCTTTAAGCTGTGCAAAACTATTCAGTCTTTCTGTTTTTTATATTTTTTGCAGGTTATATTCTAATTGCGTCCATGTGGATGTAATAATTGTTAATCATGTGTGTTTGGTGTGAACAATGATGATTTTCACATCATGAACAGTTTCTCAGAATCACCTCTAGGTGTCGCCAATGGAACCAAAACCACAGAAACGTGCGTACGCCAACCCTGGAGCTGGCGTGGGGCTGCACACATTTCCACGTTCAGTTCTGTTTTGATACATACGGAGTTTTGCGTGGAAAATGGCGTACGCAAGGTTTTTGTGCGTACGCACCGTTAATACATGAGGCCCCTGTTGTTGTCCTGGGGCTATGGCAAAGTTCTGTTCAACTGTTTATAGACTTTTTGGAGACAAAAAGTCAATCTTTCTCAAGAAGGAGAGTTGATTATGAGGAGCTATGTCTGACCCAGGAAGGTGAATAATTAGCACATAGGGTTAATTACCATAGTAGTCATGTTCAGTGTCTCTGAGGCTAGGATCAGGACGCTGACCCTGACTCGTAGATTATGAATCGAACACTACATTTACACAGCTGAAAACTAAAATTAAACAGTACATGTAGCTAAAAGAGTATTTTTTTAAATGAGCAAAAAGCTAAAAAAAACTATACGCTAAAATTTGCTAAATGTATCTAAAAACAAACAGCTGAAAAGACCAATGAAAAAGGTGCAGATTTATTATTATTATTATTTTGTTATAATTTAATTATGTTTCTTGTGTTATTCCTCATGATTCAGTTTAGGTCATGGAGGTTAATGGGGAGACCGTGGAGTGTCTGGAAGAAATTCCAGCTCACGTGTGGAAAAGTTTGCCGGATTATCTGAATCTCGGACCGTCAGCTGTAAATCACAGCCGTGTTGGTGAGTTTGACAATCTATTCCATGTTTTCAGAACTTGTTGTGGCTTGTAATATTCTGATTTTTATCTGAAAAAGCTAAGTCTGGTCCTCTGGACATTCAAAAAACAAAACAAAAAAGTTGAAACGTTTCGTCTTTTGTCCGAAAGACTTCCTCAGTCCGAGGTGCTGTATTCAGCTCAGTCTTATAAATAGCACCTTCTCACAGTGGATCAACCAGTTTGCTGCTGACAGCCGAAACCAGCTGCTCACATGATCAAGGAGGACCATCAGCCTAACGATGGATCGTTAGCACCCTGATGGTTGTTTGCTATTCACAAGGGGCTGAGTGATACTAGCAATAGCATTGTAAAGCCCCCAGTATACTCCCACGTACGTCCGTTCACTCGTACGTACGCACGTACTGTATGCAGAGGGTTCAGACATCATACTCGAGTATCCACCCTGAGCAGCTGCAGCGCAGCTCCACAGACGAGGAGCGTTTACCTAAGGGACAAATTGAGGTCGCCGATTGGTCATTTGCTGACACGCCTACTGAAATGATTTGACGGGTCGGAAAAAAACAACCAAGCGCTAGCAGCCTCAGCCGCAGCGGTGTTCTGTGTTTATATGTTGTTAATACAAAGTTCTAAAAAAAAAACGGGGAGCGCTGGTCTTGCGGCCCACACATCAGACCAGCACACCAGGAAATCTCCAGAACCTCCCGCAGCCACGCTGGACCTGAGTTTAATTCGCTCGTGACAAATTTGTTCATTTCTCATCATTTCAGTCATGGCGTCAACGGAGGAGGAAGCGATCACTGCCTTTTGGCAAAAAAACAAAAGAAAAGGTCAGATCAGGGATGAAGAAGGGGAATTCAATACATTGGTGTCACGTACAAACCAGTCCGGCGCCGCACAGTTTATTGTGCGACACTGCAAACGCGTACACAGTCGTAAAAATTGAGCTTTGCACGTACATGCCCTGTGGGGGTACGCTTGTAACTGTGCATACGTATGTGCGTACCTCTGCGTATGGACGTACGCAGGAATATACTGGGGGCTTAAGAGGGGGACAGTTGAACATGGAGGCCTCCACCTCTGTTTAATGATGGACAGTTTCTTTTCACAAAGATGGCCTCCTTTACTCCTCTCTCAAACCATTGTTCCTCTCTATCAAGGATGTGAACATCTTCATCCCTGAAAGAGTGACCGCTGGCCTGGAGATGAGTGTAGACCGCAGAGTCCTGACCTGATGATGTTGATCTTCTGTGCTGGGCCATCCTTTTGGCCAGTGGCTGTTTAGTTTCCCCGATATAAGACTGATCACAGCCCTCCTGACACTGAACAGCATACACAATATTACTCTGTTTGTGCCGGGGGACTGGATCTTTGGGATGAACCAGTCTTTGCCGTAATGTATTTTGGGGTTTAAAAGCCACTGGGACGTTGTGTTTAGAAAATAAACGTCTCAGTTTCTCTGAAACTCCCGCAACATACGAATGACCACTGGTCTGGGTTCCTTCTTTTCACCTGATGGTTGGCTGGAGTCCTGTTTGGGTTTCTTCTCTGCTTTCAGGAAGGCCCAGTTAGGATATCCACATTTCTCTAGAGCCTGTCTTGTGTGTGATTTCTCCTTCTGTCTGGCTCCTGAGTTAGTGGGGACGCTGTCTGCTCTGTGGTACAGAGTCCTGATGACTCCTAACTTGTGCTCCAGAGGGTGATGGGAGTCAAACTGTAAATACTGGTCTGTGTGGGTGGGTTTGCGGTACACCTCAGTTTGCAAATTTCCTCTATCAGAAACTGAGACCTCACAGTCCAAGAAAGCCAACCTGCCATTTTTTACATCTTCTCGTGTGAACTTGATATATTTATCCACAGAGTTGATGTGATCAGTGAAATGTTGGACTTCCTGAGATTTAATTTTAACCCAGGTGTCATCAACATACCTGAACCAATGACTTGGTGGTCTCCCTGAAAAGGACGTCAAGGCTCTCTTTTCTACCTCCTCCATGTACAGGTTGGCAACAATAGAAGAAACTGGAGACTCCATAGCACACCCATGTTTCCAAATATCTGGCGTCTGTATTCATCCCTTTAGTTGGCAGCTCAGAACACCACATACAGAATATCATGGACTTTGTGGATAAGGTGAGGGATGTCATATATTGTCACATATTGCTCCCCATATGTGAAGTAGGTTGACTGCAGGCACAGTTTCAAGAGTTGACACAGTTGTTCTGTGGAAAGTGTGGTCCTGTTGCTCAGAGTGGTGTCTGATTTTAACCTTAAACAGACCACCTCTACTGCCTCATCAACAGGAATGCACGTAAAGAGTGATGTGACATCAAAAGAGACCATTGTTTCATCAGTCTCCATGATGACATCCCTCACCTTATCCACAAAGTCCATGGTGTTCTGTATGTGGTGTTCTGAGCTGCCAACTAAAGGGATGAGTACAGATGCCAGATATTTGGAAACATTGTAAGTGACCGAGTTAATCATGCTAACAATTGGTCTTAAAGGTACACCTTGTTTGTGGATTTTGGGTAAACCATACAGACTTGGCGTGGCCTCCCATGGGTACAGTCTGGTACAGAATACGGTCAATAGCCTAGTCCTGCTCCAACATTTTCAGGCAATCTATTGTAGGGGTACAGGTGACGGTCAGATTTACTGAACCGTACAGTACACCAGACACCAAGGTGTATCACTCACTACACTATCAACTTCTTCTCATAACCACTTGTAACCACAGAAGACCAACATCATCAGGCCAGGACTCTGCAGTCTACACTCATCTCCAGGCCAGCGGTCACTCTTTCAGGGATGAAAATGTTCACATCCTTGATAGAGAGGAACGATGGTTTGAGAGAGGAGTAAAGGAGGCCATCTTTGTGAAAAGAAACTGTCCATCATTAAACAGAGGTTCATTAGTTGTAGATGTAATTTACTTGGTGCAAGTTTCATTAAAGTTGTCCAGTAGTACGAGTTATTTTCCAACAGATGGGCAAATATTACACCCACAATACATTATCACCCATCTTTCATAGCGGTGGGATTATTATTTTTAGATCCTTGAGTGTGAGGTTAAACTTCAGGTTCACTCTTGTTGAAGTGCATTGTGTGTGGTAGTAATAATTCAAATTAATCAATTGTTGCTTTGAAACAAATTTATTTCTTTTCCAAGTGTCATCTTCTGGTGATGGTGATGCATGCAAGATTTTTGTTTCTTTATTTAATTTCTAAAAATGTATTTATTTATTTTTTATTATTAGGTGTCTGGGCCACTAAAGTCATCCCAAAAGGAAAGCGTTTTGGTCCATTTGTTGGAGAGAAGAAGAAAAGGTCCCAGGTGTCCAGTAATGTTTACATGTGGGAGGTATGCTGCTCAGGCCCTTAAAATACTGTACATCCATCTTTGCAGCCTTCTGATGGTAAAGAGTCAGAGTCAGAGAGAGTCAGAGAGAATTTATTGTCATTTGCACCGCATGTAGTACATGTGTTGAAAACGAGATTATGTACACGAGGTCCCAGTTACATCCAACAACAAATGAAAGAGAAAAACAGTACTGTAATAACATCTAGAACTAACTAAGAAAAACATCAACTAGTAATACACTAAAGGGCGAGATACACTCGAGCGTCCTCACGATACGCCAATACAGGGAACCCCCGTGTTACGAACGAGATCGGGACCTAAGAACGGTTCGCAGCTCGATCCGTTCGTAGGTAGGGGGTGAAAATTATATTTAAAAAAAAAAATTATTCATTCATTCATTCATTCAACCTTTATTTATCATGCTAACGGAGCGCGCGCACACATTTAAGCATGTAAAGTAGTGTACTGTAATGTTAAACATTGCTATTCACATTTACAGAATAAATAAAAATATATTTTCTTACTTTGAGATGGTCAAAGCCGACATCTTAGGTTGCCATGCGTTGATTGTTTTCGGGCCGAGCAGCGCGGGCCACCGCAGCTGCTCCAGGCCTGTGTTAGCTAGCTGGCTAGCTTCTGCTAGCCAAGCCATGAGCTAGTGTTGGAGCGGCGGCGCGATCAATCTGCAGCTCCTGCTCCAGCCGCTGCTCCAGCCTGAGACGTCCACAGAGCTATTCCAGCTAGTAATTAATCCACATGATGCGATCCTGGTCACCAGTGTTCAAAAGGCCGGCTCCCGTGTTAGCTCCAGTGTTAGCTCTGGAGCTAGCCAGGCCGGAGGTGTAGCCAGGCCGGCCGGAGGTGTTCGCACGGCGGCCTGGCACGATCGGCGATAAATCCGCTGCCTGAGACATCCACAAAGTTCACAGAGACGTTTCCAGCTAGTAATTAATCCATATGAAGCCATCCTGGTCACCAGTCTTCGTCCAGCTCTCGGCAGCTAACCTAAGATGGCGTCCGGTCCGGTGTTCTACATTAATTTGTGACCGGAGACCCCAGTGACTGAACCTTAAATAGCGTCCGGTGTTCTACATTAATTTGTGACCGTGTAAACTGAAGACCTACTTCCTGTTTCCCAAAATTGCTCAAAAATTGCTCAAAAATGATCAGAAATGATCTTTTTTATCATAATTATTATTTATAAAGCCTTTAAAACAACCAGAGCTGCAACAAAGTGATGTACACATGAAATTAAGAACATTTAAACACAAAAAAAAAAAAAAATTTTTTTTTTTTTTTTTTAATTCATATTTTTATTAAATATGATATGTTCGTAAGTCCCGTGGTTCGCAGGTCGATGGGGTCGTAGGTCGGGGGTTACCTGTACGCAGCGTACGTACGCCCCGTACGCAGCGTAGCCCCGCGTAGCCCCTCAGGGCAAGTACGCGCAAAAGTATTTTTTTACTACGCATACGCGATTCGCATACGCGATGCGCGGTGTCTGACCTAAACTTCCCCGGCGCCGGACTGTTTTGTATGTTACACAAATGAAATAAATTCCTCTTTTTTATCGCTGATCGGGCCTTTTCTTTTGTTTTTTTGCCTAAAGTCAAGTAACCGCTTCTTCCTCCGTTCACTCGATGAATGAAATGAATGAATTCAGGTCCTACCTGGGTGCGCGATGTTTTATATATTCCCTGGTGGGCTGTGGTGGGCTGTGGGCTGCAGGAAAAGCACTCCGTGCTCAGCTGCTCATATTACAACAAGGAGAACGCGAGCGTTTGGAGCGAAAAACTAGCGGAAGTGACGATCGGAAGTGACGGTACGGAGGAAATGACGTTAGAATTTGGAGCGAAAACACGAGAATCTACGCGAGAACGAAAGCCGAGTGTAGCAGCGGCTCCGTATACGCGCGTATACGTCCGTATACGGAGTCTGCTTCAGTGTATCTCGGGCTTAAGCCTAATATAGTGGGAATAAACAGCAGCACGAACATGAGTCTGTATGAGCAGATGGTCACAGACGAACACAGCAACAAGAAAACAGATCAGCATCAGCATGATGTGATATTTTGCAGTGTTTATTTTTTATTTTATTTTTATTTATTCAACTAAACTAAAGACTCTGGAGTTAAATGAACTGCAGTCAGGAGACAAACTTTATGTAATGTCTGAGGATTAAATAATCATGCTTCATTGGTTAACTAAGCACATTAGTTGAGTTACTGTCTCAAAATGCCCAGTTAGCATCAGAAGATTTAGATTTTTTTTGTCCAATTTATTAAAATATGTGTCCAGTAAAATGCCATATGCCATCTTTTTTTTGTTTTAGGGTTGCACAGAAATGTAAAATAATAATAATAATAAAAAATAAGGTCTGCTGGCCGTAAAGTCAGCCTGCACCTCTGTTAGGATGTATATAATTAAAAAAGAGCTTTGTGAAAATGTCGGTGGTAAAAGTTAAACAAAAGTTTACCACAAACACTTGACACACAACTTTAACAATGCTAGGTGTTTTTTATTCATTGGAGACCCCATTCAAGTTTTTGTTAAAATGGCCGAACTGTTTGGTTGTTTTGTGCGCTGCAGGTGTATTTCCCGGCACGGGGGTGGATGTGCATTGATGCCACAGACCCCATGAAGGGGAACTGGCTCAGATATGTGAACTGGGCTCAATCCAGTGGCGAGCAGAATCTTTTCCCACTGGAGATCAACAGAGCCATTTTCTACAAAGTTCTGAGGGTGAGTTAGATGCATGTTCCTGTTTCAGGGTGCTGGGCATGTTGGTGAATACATACATGAATGTATAATCTTCCTTGAAGGAATGTATAATAATCATAATAATAATAATCATTTTATTTAAAAGCGCCTTTCAGGACACCCAAGGACACTTAACAAACCAATACAGTCTAATACAGATCAAACATTATCAGTGACAAATTGAAATATAAAATACATAAAGATTATAAAATGCAAAATAATAAAAATACATTTAGTAAAGTTAATGATAAGCTAGTCTAAAGAGATGTGTTTTCAGGGCTGTCTTGAACAGAGAAAGGGAGGTGGTGTTTCGAAGGTCTGGCGGTAGAGCGTTCCAGAGGTGAGGGGCAGAGCAGGTGAAGGCCCTGCTCCCCATGGTGGAGAGGCGGGCAGAGGGTACATGGAGATGTAGCGAAGAGGAGGATCTGAGAGAGCGTGATGGGATGGAGATTTGTAGGAGGTCAGATAGATAAGGAGGGGCAAGGTTGTGGATAGCTTTGAACGTGAGAAGTAGAATTTTGAAGATGATGCGTGATTTAACCGGGAGCCAGTGGAGCTGCTGCAGGACAGGAGTGATGTGGTTATAGTAGGAGGTTTGAGTGATGACACGGGCAGCTGAGTTCTGGACCATCTGTAACTTGTGGAGAGATTTGTTGGGGAGGCCGTAGAGAAGGGAGTTGCAGTAGTCAATACGGGAAGTCACAAGACTGTGCACCAGGATGGCTGTGGAGCGGGGTGTGAGAGAAGGACGGAGACGGTTAATATTACGGAGGTGGAAATAGGCAGACCGAGTAATATTGTTGATGTGTGAAGTGAAGGAGAGAGTGGTGTCGAGGATGACACCAAGACTCTTGACCTGAGGGGAGGGGGATAGCAGAGAGTTGTTAAGGGGGAAGAGAAGATGTTCTGATTTTGAAATAGTTTTTGGTACCAACAATAATGATTTCTGTTTTGTTACGGTTTAGTTGAAGGAAATTGTTAGAAAACCAGTGATTTAGCTCATTGAGACAGTCTGTGAGGATGGAGGGTGGGTGAGTGGGTGGAGTTAGGTTTTGATGACAAGTAGAGCTGTGTGTCATCAGCATAACAATGGAAATGGACGCCATATTTGCATATTTGCGGAAGATGTGACCTAGAGGAAGGAGGTAAATGATGAAGAGGAGGGGTCTGAGGACAGAGCCTTGGGGGACACCCGTGGAGACAGGGGAAGACTGGGAGCGGAAGGATTTAATCTGAATGAATTGAGTGCGATCAGAGAGATAGTAGTTGAACCAGTCTAACGGGGTACCTGAGATGCCAATGGAGGTTGGTCTGTTGAGGAGGATAGAATGACAGATAGTGTCGAAGGCAGAACTTAGATCAAGAAGAATGAGGATGGACAGAAGACCAGAGTCAGCACGAAGAAGGTCGTTAGTAATTTTTATTAGAGCTGTTTCGGTGCTATGGTGGGGGCGAAAACCAGATTGAAACTCTTCATAAATGTTGTTGTTGGACAGGTGAGTGAAGTTGACTAGCAACAGTTTTTTCAAGAATCTTGGAGATGAAGGGCAGATTGGAGATCGGACGAAGATTACTGAAGTTGGTAAAGTCAAGACCTGGTTTCTTGATGATGGGGGTGATTGCAGCAGATTTGAAGGCTGTGGGAACAATGCCAGAGGTTAGGGAGGAGTGGATGATATTAGTGATGATAGGGAGCAGAGACGGGAGACAGGATTTAACAAGAACTGTGGGAAATGGGTCAAGTTGACAGGATGAGGACTTGGACTTGGATAAGGACTTGCTGATAATGTCAGCAATGTTATCAGCAGAGGGGAGGGAGAAGACAGAGGAAGGGAGGGAGGGAGGGGGGAGTTCAACAAGGATGCTGGGGGCAGTATTTGGCCCAAGGTGTTTATGAATTGAAATAATCTTTTCATTGAAATATGGCATCAGGGAGTTGCAAAATTCTGTGGAAACCAAGTGTGAGGGTAGAGAGTTAGGAGATGAGACAGAACGATGAAGGAGAGAGAACAATGTCTTTGAATTACCAACATTGGAACTGTGTTCGTGGAGTCATTTACAAAAGCGACCTGCTACAAACTAAAGAATGATGAACAGCAATGGTAGAATTTCCTTAAACAATAGACAATAGAAAAAACATAAGAGAGAAATACAGATTTTTTTTTCAAACAAAGTATCAAAAACTAGCAAATGATGTATATCACCCACCACCTTCTATGTCAGACTAAGATCATCTCATGTTGAGAAATGATGGCGTTGTAGCGTTATACAAGCTCATACAGGAACGTGAGATGTCAGTTTTTTTTTTTAGATGTCACAATTAGAGTGTGTATTATAAACAACAATTACCACATCAAATATTTGCTCGGTATCTGTCTGGTCATTTTAATGTGATTGACTCAACTATAGAGAAACATTTTTAATATTTACTTTTCAAATGTTTCACTAAAATATGTCCTGCGGCTCATGAGATATTTTACTAACAGACAAGCAGGGTTGACTCCAAAAGTTAATGAAGTTTTAGGCAAATATTTTGTACAGTGAGTTTTACTTGACTATATGTTGTGAGGGACTCTCGGCTGAAATCGCGACAGATTTGAGCCTAATATCTGTTAAAACTGATGAGTTGTAGTCATTGTTGTGCTTTCTAAACTCTGGTGGTGGCAGCCATCTTAAATGGAGTTGACTCCAAAAGTTTGAGTTCTAAGAGTTTCATTAAACTCTATCCATCGATTCATGAGATATTTTGGTAGCAGATGAACATAAAAGCATGCAAATCCAACACACACACACACACACGCGCGTAAAACAGAAGTGAATGATAAGTTGTCTGGGGTGACTGTTATGGAGATTAGGCTTTTTAATCAATACTTCAGATTAAAGTACAAAGTAAATATGTGTTTACCCTTAAATAAACAAGCAGTGTATATTTCATGCAGTTTGTTTCTTTACAACTTATGATTCATATGGCAACGATCTTTATAAAACAAAAACTCAAACTATTTAGTTTATTTAGTGAGGTTTTATTACTTCAGTGGGTGATCAGCAGAACCCTTTCAGCCATAATAGTTGTCAAGGTATGTGAGTTTTGTGTGTGATTGTTTTTGATTAGGGCAACATGGTGGTGCAGTTGATAGAGCTGCCGCCTCTCAGCGAGCAGGTCGTCAGTTCAAATCCCGATTGCGGGCCTTTCTGGGTGGAGTCTGCATGTTCTCTCCATGCTTGTGGGGGGTTTTCTCCAGGTACTCCCGTTTCCTCCCACAGACCAAAAACATGCATGTTAGGCTGATTGATAACTCTAAATCATCCCTAGGTGAGGGTGAGAGAGCGAATGGTTGTTTGTCTCGTTTGTCCCTGTGATGGACTGGAGACCTGTCCAGGGTGTCCCCCGCTGGATATGATAAGACAGAACTTTATTGATCCCATAGGAAATTGTTGTGCCAGAGTTGCCACGTGGATATAGACACCAGTGACCCCCACAACCTGAAAAAGAAGAAGCACGTAAAAGATAATAGATGGACAACAACCATAATGAAAGAATATTTTTCATTAGCATTTTTATGCTTCTCACCCTATAGGGTGAGAAGCTCAGTCATCCGGGAGGGACTCGGAGTAGAGCCGCTGCTTCTCCACATCGAGAGGAGCCAGTTGAGGTGGCTCGGGCATCTGGTTAGGATGCCTCCTGGACGCCTCCCTGGTGAGGTGTTCCGGGCATGTCCCACCGGGAGGAGACCCAGAGGAAGACCCAGGACACGCTGGAGGGACTATGTTTCTCGGCTGGCCTGGGAACGCCTTGGGATTCCCCCGGAGGAGCTGCTCCAAGTGGCTGGGGAGAGGGAAGTCTGGGCCTCCCTACTTAGGCTGCTACCCCCGCGACCCGACCCCGGATAAGCGGAAGAAGATGGATGGATGGATTTTTATGCTTTTCACATTTTCTGTATTCAGTTTGGGAGTTAGTGTAACTTTTCATTCAACCTTTATTTATACAGGTTAGGTTAGTAACACAGACTCATCAACATTTATGTACAAATGGTAAATGGAGCTTATTTATATAGCGCTTTCCAGCCCCCTGTGAGGAGCCCCAAAGCGCTTTACAATACCAGCCATCCACCCATTCATACACACATTCATACACACATTCATGCAAACTGTGTTAGAAAACAGCAAAAACTCTGTGTCTTTGTTTACAACTAAATTGGGCGATCAGTAAATCACAATATCTCGACACATCTCATTTGCAAATAGTCTTTATGCCAACTTTTGCTTTAACCCTCTCCACCACTTGATTCCTCCTCCAAAATGACTCCACTCCTGTCGACGCTCCTTCTTTGAGATTTTAGTCGCTATTTCTTTTTAGGAGAGAGAAACATTCATAATTTGGCTTTACACCTGGTGTCTCTGATTCCACTGTTCTCCCTTTGACTCTGTTTGCATCCGGGAATTATTTTACTGACTCAACATCTGTTGCACTTAGAGATTGTCCATAATGTACATGTTAATGTGCAGATGTAAACAAAGGACTTCTAATGGCTGTGAACAAAAACTGCTGATTTTGCTCATTTATTACAAATTCTGCAGTAGACTTCAAGTAGAGAAAGATGCATATTTAGTGGTTACTATTTATCGTAGATGATACATGTATAAAAAAAATTAAATAAAAAACTTTGAAAATTAGCATATTTTGACAAACTGCTTGTGAACAAAGTATAAAGAGGTCATGAGTGGATAAAAATTATTCGCACAATTCATATAAGTTTTACATAAACATTTCCTCTTTTGTGTTTTTTTATTCAAATTTATTCATTTTTAAAATTCATTCAACCTTTATTTAGTCAGGTAAATCTCAGTGAGCCTTGTGGACTCATTTACAAAAGTGACCTGCTACAAACTAAAGAATGATGAACAGCAATGGTAGAAAGAAAAAACATAAGAGCGAAATACAGATACAGATTTTTTTTAACAAAGTATCAAAAACTAGCAAAACACAGAATACACAAAATACAGCACAAAACTATATAACAAAGTAAGTCTAAACAACACATAAATAAAATGAAGGGCAGTAAGAAGAAAAAAATCTCATTTTATCTGCCCCCTTACAATCAATCAAAAATTCACCATAATTATCGAACTACAAAGCAACATACATAACTGTATTTCATTTATATTTTTGCAATAATCCAGTTTTGATCATTTTCTTAAATGTAATCATTGCATTTTTTACTTCAGTCTCCAAACCATTCCATTATTGTTTGTATGTTTTAACAAAATGAAGAGTATCACCTTTTTGAAGTGGCATCTGCTGTTTCATGTATTTTTTTGTTTTTAAGAAGTTATTACATGTAGTTATCAGTCCTGTGTTAATAACACACCAGATGCACCAGAGCTCAAATACCCCCCCGTCGCCTCTCAACAAGACGCGCTGTGATTGGCTGGTCGAGCTCATCTCTCACTGTTTCAGCCAATCAGAGCGGGAGAAGAGCTGCTGGTGTGGTACACTCTGGAAGACAACCCCGAGATAACAGCTGCACTGGAGGAAGAAAGAGCCAGCAGCCTGAGCAGGAGGGCGAAGCGAGGTGAGGCCTCTTAACCTCGAGCTGTTCTGCCGTTTTGGGCTCCGGGTTATCTTCCCAGACATCTTCCGAGCCGTTCAGCCCGAACTTGGTCGTAACAGACGAGCAGTAGCCGGTTATAACTGAGAGGAGGCTAGTCGGAGCTAACGGCTGAGCGATGTATCTGCGGGGCTCTTCTTTACTTCAATACTTAAAGCTCGTCAGTGACGCCATATTTAGCCCCACGTAAACAACGCGTTGCCTCAAACTGTGTTGTTCACCAGCTAAACGAGTGTTTGAGTCGATCTTTCCTCATCTGGGTCCTACGTTGTTTAGGATGTGACCTTCCTTGAGTTCATCCATCAGGGAGTCTACTTGATGGTGGCCTAGCAGCAGCTTAGCTAGCTGCCTTTATAATAAGTCCTGCTCGTTTTTATGGACGTGTGTTTTACTGCAGCTTAAACTATAGTGGGCAAATTGTTTGTCCAAAGTCTGACAACATGTGGTTTTGGTCTAGGTTAACCAGGTAATCGAGTTGTGAGAGTTAAACTAATGTTAGCTTGAGGCTAATCGGCTCCACGCACGGACATCTCGATGCTAAACTTACTGGGTGGATGAAGTCATTTTGATCTAATAAACAACCAGTTTAGTAAAATATAACAGCGCAATGAGATCTTTTTATTTGCTTGTAGAAGGCTTAAGTTGAAGTCAAAAGACACGACATAAGCATTTATTAAACATATTTAGCCAAAAACTTGATCTTGAACTTTGAATTACATTAAGAGGATTAGCTGTGTTTCTTTTTTTAATTGCCTGATTTGTGTTTACATATACATCCACCAGCGTGAACTTTGAACATGTTTTCTCCCTGATGTACCATGAAGAAAAAAAAACATTCATTGCAATCTGATCAGGCCTTTTCCAAACTTTGTTTCTTTTAGCTCAACCAAAGTAACAATAAACCACATTATTCACAAGCATTTACTACGCCTGTGTAGGTAATATGCTATTTGTTAGAGTAGTCTTTGTCATTACAAAGGCAAAGACTTGTTCTTCTTTTGCGATCCTTATAAAGGCAACACAACAAAATTAGGTTGATATACCGGTAGTAAATTATTATTAAAGGATAAAGCAAGCTTTAAAAAGAGCTTAAACAATGCAATGACGGGTGGTTTTTTTTTGCTGCGTAATGACAATTGGCACATACGTAACTCTGCAACAATACTGTATTTAACATTATGTTTTTGTATATATTTGCACATGGCAGTGCAAATATTTGTTGCAGAAAGTGACTTGATTTTCAAGTCAAAGTCAACTTTATTGTCAAAACTGCGATATGTACAGGAAATACACAGGATTGAAATTGCATTACTCTCAGACCCCTGGTGCAACAATAACCATACCTGATACGGGAAAAACAAATCCTTCCTTGCAACATACAAAAAGTAGTACCATTGTTAAAAGTGTAGAAAATTAAATGAGTACAGGTAACCTTTGAGCTACGTTCCAAGTGTTTTGGTTGCGATTGTCATGAAAGGACCTTGATAAGTTCCCATGAAGCACTAGAGGCTGTGTCCTTCTATGTAATCACTATATTGTGATATTGTGAGTTTTTGCGACCATTAATCAGACTGCAAAATGAACTAAGGCAGCCGTGTTCATTGGAATAAAAATGGCAGTTAACTGCTGTGCAAATCTAAACAAAAATCAGGATAAATTCAAATAAATATTTTAAATGTCACTATTGTAAAAGCCCAATGCATGAGTAATAACCATGCTGCTTTGACAACGTGAAGCAGGAAGTATTGGTTAGTTAGTGTCTTTGACAAACAGGTTTTGACTTTTAAGTTTAATACATTTAATTATTGTGCTTTCATTTTTACTACGTTTAAAACTAAATTGTCCCCCCAAGTGGTAGTCTGACATTTTGTTGTAAAAGTTAATTTTTAAAATCATTTGAAGATTATTGAAAATGGCTTGCTCTGGTTAACAAGTGTTAGATGTCTCACAACAAATGGTTGCTGCTGGTGTTAACTTTGCACTCAGGTGTCGTTAAACCTCAGTAAAGAGGCACAGCACCAGTCACATTTCAGCCATATTAAAAGGAAGTGGAAAAACTAGTTGACATACTGCAGTTCTGTTAGCTTGATCTATTTTTTTGAAGTGCTGATACAAATTTGTTAGAAAAAATAAGAAATGCTGTACTGTAGGTTGTTTGCTACAGTGAGTCTTGGCGCATACATTTTTAAACTGTATTTTTCAATTAGATCAGGAACTTGTTGGGTGCAAATTCAGCTGATTTGGTGCAACAACTTGTATTTGAATATGTAATATGATTAATATAAATCAGTAGACTGCACTGCAATGAGAAGAAATTGTAACACAAGTGACAAACTTTTGTATTTGAGGCTTACTGCTTCGTAATATGAGTGTCTTATGCCAAAAAAAAAACTCTTTTTGATTACTAAAATTAATTTTCTGTGAATAACAAAGATTTAATTGACCATAAGTATATTTGAACCAGTGTCCTCGTGTTTATCAATATATTTAAGATATTTGCTACACATTCTTCATCAGTATTTTTGATGTGTTGTTTCTGGCAGCCAAATATTTGCAAGAAATGCATCAGGAATTGGGTTTAAAACAAACTATTTTGTATGCACACTTTATTTTTTGGTAAACTTGTGTTGTAATATGTGTGTGTGTATGTGCGTGTGTGTGTGCGTGCGTGTGTGTGTGTATATACTTGCAGTCAGAAGGAAGCTGCTGGAGAAAGCCAGACAGGCTGGTTTGGGTGGATTCAATAAAACAAGTGGAACCAAACCTACTGTTGGGGGGATGTGGAAAGTGGGAGAAGGTACGTTTCCTTTATTTAACTGCATAGTCTTAAAATCTTTTGAAATAAAAAAAATGGACTTAAATCGGTTAAACCAAAAATGTTTTCATGAGAAAATATAATTCTTTAACAGGTGTGAAGGAGGACGATTCAGACATCTTGCAGGGAGTCAAGGAATCCTGTCTCGTGGACAGCACAGCCTGTAAACATGGGCAGGGTGTGTCGGCATCAGTGATGAACAGGGGAAATTGGGCAGAGGTGGAAGAGGAGGAGGAAGAGGAGGAGGATGAAGAGGATTGTGATGATTCAAATGGTCACCAAACTTATCAGCAGTTAGCTGTGGTTGACCAGCAGTCTGGCCCAACATTAACCAGTGATTCAAAAAGCCATAATAGTTCACGTGCAAAGTTGAAAATGTCCTCTTTTGCCCAACAAGAGCAGGAGGTCGATCCTGATGGCGAGTTTGAGGAGAACCCCCAAGGAGAATCCTTCCCCTGTCACCACTGTGAGCGCCACTTCTCCAGCAGACAAGGTCTGGAGCGTCACGTACACATTCACGGTGTCGGCGGCCAGCAAGCTCAACTCTTTAAGTGCCGGTACTGCAATAAATCCTTTGGCTCACAAGTGGGGCGGCGGCGGCACGAGAGACGGCATGAAAGTGCGTTGACGAAAAGGCCCAGCTCCCTGGCTGGATCCGTCAGTCTGCTCAGCCCTGTGGTGCAAACAGATTCAAGTCCTGACTGCATCAGCCCGATGAGTCACTACGCAGCCATTGGGTCCCAGTTTACTCAGAGCTCCGAGATGCAGAGGAAGGAGTTCGACCGCCCTTCAGTGTTGGATGACAATGGTGAGTCAAAGGAACTCCATCCTTGCAAGTACTGTAACAAAGCATTTGGGACGCACACCAACATGCGCAGACACCAACGCAGAATACACGAGAGACACTTGTTACCCAAGGGAGTCCGCAGGAAAGGCATGCTGTTACAAGAGGCGCTTGGTGAATCCCCCAGCGCAAGCCCTCCACCCGTCTACGTGCCCAGCGCAGACACAGAGGATGAAGCTGACAGGGATGATTATGCAATTGACATATCCAAAAACATCTCGGAAAATCTCAGCTTCTACATTGATGGCAAAATAGTGTCTACCAGTGCAGTGAGCAGCTGCGAGGTGATCGAAGTGGACACGAGATCAGCAGCTTTGTTTGGTCTGGACACGGTCATTATCAGCCCAAATCAGATTAGTCAAGCGCTGAAGGTGGAGGGAAGGACAAGTGCTATGAGACAAATCTCCACAAGTGAGCAGCCAGCAGCGAAAAGGAGAACATCAACACCCCCCCTTGTTACTGGCCTCAAAGTGGAGACTGACACAACACCGTCGTCCTCTTCGTCATCCTCATCTAACCTGCTAGTGGGGGGATTGTTTCAGCAAGCAACAGATCCATCAACACTTCAGAGGGAGAAAACTGTTTACCTCTCTCCTAAGCTCAAACAGCTCCTTCAAACTCAAGACTTTCAAAAATCAACAATAGCCCTTTTAACAGAAAGCCACAGACTGGCCACACCTCTGACAGTCGCATCACTACAAGGAGCTGCAGGGAAATTCAAAAGAAGAACAGGCTCTCCCCCTTCCTCCCCACAGCTCAGTCCTGCATGTAAAACCGAAAGCTGTAAAGCTGAAGTTGCGAGCACGTACACCCTTAAGGTGCCAAAGCTGGAACGCCACAGTGTGCCGCCTCCTGAAAGCCTGATGGATAAAGACGACTGGGATCTCCTGAATCATGCGGCGCGCAGCCAAGCATCGTTTAGCGGTGAAGAAGACTCCTGTAATCAGCAGCCATTGGATCTTTCAAACACTTTCGGCAGAAGAAGTGATGGTTTGAGCACGGCGCACGGAGATTCAGCTCTGGATTTGAGTTTTCATCGAAAGCCTGCCGTTGAACCAGAATCAAAGGGAAACCCAGCACAACAGTCGCTAATAAAAAGGAAAAAACCAAACACCAGCATGCTCGAAAAGGTGCTAATGAACGAATACGCTGGTTTAACACTGCCAGGAGAGGAAGGACCCTCAGCCTTGGCAAACCTGAGCTGTTTTCATTCTCCATCTCCAAATGTTGCATCAGAGTCTGCCCACCCCTCTCCCCCTTCTCTGACCCCCATCATGATAAATCCCTCTTCGCCAGACGCGTGCATCGTAACATCCCCAACACCACCTCCTCCTGTTCTACCTACCATCCCGTCTCCGCCCACTCTGACTAGCTCGCCTCGTTCTCAGCCTTCAGACTCGCCACCGCCGAGACCTCTTCCTGTTCTCTCTCCAAAAATGTCTCCAAAATCAGTTGAGAACAAGCCCCTGTTTGACTCGAACGAGAATTTCTCAACTGAGGATATCGAGGATGAGTTTGAGGATCATGTTTCTGAGCCGATGGATGCCGCAGACACTCCACTTGAAGGTCTTTCTGATCAGTCTTTATCACCAAGTCCTCCTGCAGCAGTAGAGTCTCCTTCAAAAGAAGAAGATGTTTCTCTGCCCGCAGCTTGCAACAGTCCGTTAAATAAAAGCATAAAGCAAGACACTGTTGCAGAAACGGAGACGCCTTTAAAAACTGACTTTGCTGCTCTCCCATCCCAACCAGAAACCCCGTCCTCTTCAGATTCTCCTCCTCCAGCATTACTGGAGTCGCCTCCATCACTCGTTTCACAACCTTCCCCTCCAGTTAAAGTTGAAGAGGAGCCTCCGCACTGTGAAGACGAGTTTCCACTTGTAAATCATGCACCGCTGGCTGCTGCCGACTCTTCTCCTCAGCCGGCTGCTCCTGAAAACCCGTCGGTCAAAACAACCGAGGCCGAAGAGTTCGACTCAACATACTGCAAGACTTTTGTGTGCAACGTCTGCGAGAAGCCGTTCAACTCCATCAAGGAGCTCAGCGGGCACATCACAGAGCACGCTGCAGACTGGCCTTTCAAGTGCGAGTTTTGCGTGCAGCTGTTCAGTGACGAGGCCGTCGTGCTGGCCCACCGGACAACTCTCCACGGAGTTGGTCAGATCTTTGTGTGCTCTGCCTGTTCCAAAGAGTTTGCCTTCCTCTGTAACCTCCAGCAGCACCAAAACGATCTGCATCCAAATGAGACGTGCACACACACAACTGTAGAGAGCGGCAAACTTAGGCCACAGAATTACACCGATCCAACCAGAGCCAAAACGGAACGCAGACCCTCATCATTACCAGAAGAAACGGATGAAGGCGCTTCACACGGTGACTCTGAGAAAGTGAAAGAGGAGAATGATGTGAATGGGGATCAGGTGGAGGACCCCAACGAGGAGCTGTACACTACAATTAAAATCATGGCTTCAGAGGGAGGTAAGCCCAAAGGCCCTGACGTCCGCCTCGGCATTAATCAACACTACCCCAGTTTTAAACCACCCCCTTTTCCTTATCACAGCCGTTCCCACGCAGGCTCTGTCGCCTCTGCTACAAATTTCACTACCCACAACATCCCACAGACTTTCAGCACTGCCATCCGCTGCACCAAGTGTGGCAACGGCTTCGATAACATGCCCGAACTGCACAAGCATATACTGGTCTGTGCCAACGCCAGTGATAAAAAGCGTTACACTCCCAAGAAAAACCCCATCCCCCTCAAACAAATCGTGAAGAGTCCAAATGGAGTTGCTTCACCCACAGCAGCTGCTGTGGCCCAGAATGCTTTCCGAAGGATGGGACAGCCAAAGAGACTCAACTTCGGTCAAGAGACCGGTAAAACAAAAATGAGCGCCCTCAGTAAGAAGAAGAACCAGCTGGTCCAGAAAGCAATTTCACAGAAAAATAAAGCTGCTACTACTGCGAAAAAGGCTGCGGTCAAAGTTGAAGGAGAGCAGGCGTCCAGTGTCTGTCCCCACTGCAGCCGGGAGTTTACATACACCGCTAGTCTCACTAAACATATGGCAATCAGTTGCCCCATGAAACCCGTCGTTGCTAAAAAGGGTAAAAAAGGTCTAGCGCAGGTGAAAAAGGAGTCTGTGTCTGTGGTGGATAAAAATACAAGTAGGAAGAAAGCCCCAGATGACGATGTGCAAACAGAGCCAGAGGTCAAACCTCTGAAAAAGACAAGAGCTCGTAGTTCTGGTGCAGCAGACCCTGAATCCTCCCAGACGAGCAAAGGAAAAACCTCTGCTGCGGTGGGTCGACTAAAAAGGCCTCCTTCATTCCCAGCGCCAGATTCTGCGCGCAAAAAGCCCAAGAAGGGCCAAGTTCAGCCTCTACCTCCCTCCCCGTTGACCCCGGACACTCCCGGTGACACGGCACAACGGCCAGCCATGAGAATGCAGCGCATGGGCAAAGGGCCAGCAGCCAAGAAACCAGCAAAGGCCAAACCACCACAAGTGAAAAAAGAGGAGCGGTCATCCCACAGAAAGAGGGGGAGAGTGGGTGGTCCGGTCACCAGGAGCGTACAGATGGCCAACAGTGCACCCCCTGCTGAGGTGAAGACAGAGGAACAACCAGTGCCCGAGCCAAAAGACTCTCAGGTAAGACCCCTGGATTAAATCCATCACATTATTTATTTTAAATGTGGATGGACAAATGAATTGCTTGGACATTTATTTATTTATTTTAATTAATTTTGAGTAACGGGACAGCATGAATCAAATGCAACATACCAATTTACCTTGTTTCAATGATAGCACTTTTGTTTGAGTGTTCTTATAGACTCTATGGACAGCCCAGGACATGACGCAGAGGACTTTAAAGTTTAGTTTCCTAATTAAATGTAAGTGAGTTTAGTGTAATTAGATACAAAAGCTGAAATATTTCAACAAACAGTTTTTAAAGAAGCCAAAGGTAGAGCTGTTCCAGTCGGCTCTTAAAATGCCCGCCCACTCACTCTGAGCTTTTTTCTCCTGCATCCAAACACTTGGTGGATTAAAAGATGGTAGTTGTTCTTCTGGGAGCTTTTTCAAACTCTGCAGCCCTGCTTAGCTTATCACTACGTCAACTGTTCTGTTGTTGATCTTTTTAGTCTTGTTTAATGTCATTATGATCTTTGACAATGAAAAATAAGATGCTGGTAGTGAACAGATGTCCCTGATTAGGGCAGTAACTTGGGCAAGTCAAGGATGCCTTTTTAAAAAAGATAAATAGATTTTGCATTAAAGATGTTAATTCTTTTTCAAGCCTATTTTGATTTGATTTTATGTTTATTCATTTAAAAAGAACAAGACAGTTTCATCAGATACAAGAATACAAGTAGGATAAAATGAAGGGAGCAGAAAGAAGATGAAATCTTATTATATCTGCCCCTTATTTCACAGTTTGTTCAACCAATGATAACCTTCAAAATTTCAGAGCATGGTATGTTTTTTTAAACAGCAATACAAATACAAACTTTATTTTATCCACCTTATTCCTACGCCTCATGACGCTTTGCGCGAAATGTGCACACGACTTCCGGTTGACCGGAAACACCGTTTGTTTACATGCGAGTAATACAGTTGAAGACAGTCCAAACTTTGTTGTTTTAGTTCATTAAAAATGTGGGAACACCACTCGTTTTGTTAAAAGAGGAGGGACAAATAAAAAGAAATTACAGATGTTACCTGATCGCGCAGACATAATTTAAAACTACATAAATAGCGAACGCGTTTGCTCCGGCCTCTCGGCTAAGGTTTGTTAGCAGCTATCTCGGCTAAAAATACCGGTCGCGTCTGAGATATATCGTTTTAAGACAGTAAATCTTCCAAAACTCTCATTAATAAACCCTCCCTGAATAAAAAGAAATTACAGATGTTACCTGATCGCGCAGACACAGCCATAGAGTAGGATGCAGGAACACTCTTTCTTTGTTTTGGGTCCGTGTTGAAAACACTGTTGTTTTAGCCAAAGATTTAGCTTGGTCCGGTTGTTGGTGCAGCCGCGAACAGCACAGCAGGTACCTGAACCCCGGTAGGACATTTCAGTAAACGTTCCGTTTAAACAAAAGCTGTGTTTGCTCCGATAAAATGAATGAAAATAACTTTCAAAAACACCCGCGATCCATACTCCGCCTATGGAATACAGGCACTTCCGGTGTCGGACAGGAAGTAAAATGCACATTCGCTTCTACAGTGACGCCCTCAGGAATACTGTGGATATGTCAGACAAACTTTAACACATCCAAACAGACAAAAGCCCATCCCAAAAGAATAGTTTTTACTTTTGTCTACCACTGATTAATAGTGTGAATGTTTATGAAGCATTCACACTATTATGATCCATTTTTCTTCCGTACGTTTTTCAGCATCTTTCTCGTTCCACCTTTTTTTTTTAAAGCTATTTCAACAAATCATAAATCAAAACCTTCTGCTCGTTCAGGACAATCCTGCTATGACTAAGGGTTGGTGCAACTTTAGCTTTTTGAAATATTTAGCCTTTTCTGCCACTTTTTTCCTCAAAAGAAATTAATTGAGATCATTTTACATCCTTCAAATCTTTAGATGTGTTTACAACCTTCTACTGCTCCTTTCACATTTTGTTCTGGCTTAGCTTCTTTCAGCTTCCTTGTGCAAATGTAAACTTTATTTTAGCTACTTTCAGCTGTTTGTCCGCTGTTTTATGCTCCTTTCAGATTATTTCCGCTAATGACAACATTTTGTACTTCTTCCAACTCCTTTTTGCTAATTTCAGGTTAGATTAGGTTTATTTGTCGAATGCAAAATCAACACGTGGTCTGGTCAACAATGCAATGAAATGCTTAGGACGAAAAGAACCGTCTCGACTCGCCAAAAAACAAACAGACAAGAAATACCAAAGCATGCAGCAAAAATATTAACACTAACAATACTACTGAAATACCGTACTAAAAACATACAAAAAATACTACTGAAATACTAAAAACATACTAAAAATACCACTAAAATACTAAAAACAATGCGCCAAAGTTGAAAAAGAAATGCATCTATAGTGTGGTTTGGTTAGCAGTGAGGTTCTTTCACCATCATGGTTCTGTTCTGTCAGCGACATGGTCTTGTTAGCAGGTCCGGTCAGCAGCTTGATGGTATTAAGGACCACAGCAGCTGCCGTCACAGACCGCAGTCCAGAACCGGTTCTGGCAGACGGAGAACATCCAATCCAAGGTTTCTCTGCGGAACCGAACTGGTCCGTAGAGTTCGGTCCGTGCAGGCAAATGAAGCATCTTGTTAGCAGTGTTAGCAGGCCCCGCTAACAACTTGATGTTAGCTTGTTATACTCCTTTTAGTTTATTTATGCAGATTTCAGCCTTATATGCAATTTCAGCTTTTTTAGGCTAATTCCACATTTTTTTGCACACATTTAAACTTTTTTCAAACTAATTCGGCAAAAATGGGCTCTCTCCACTTGGTTCTAGTCATTTAGGCTTCTTTCTGCCTTTTTAGCTACTTTTCATCTGGGTTTTATTTGTGCTCAATTGTCTGCTAATTTAAGCTTGTTTTATCTTTTCAGCTACATTTGAAGCATTTTTAAGCTAATTTCAGCTGTTTTCAGATAAATTCAAGTTTTCTGTGGTACCGTAATTTCTGCTACTTGCAGCCTAATTAACTTTTTCTTCTAATTTCATATTGTTATGCTCCTTTCAGCTTATTTCTGCTAGTTTTAGCTTTTTTCTATTTCTGCTACTATTTAGCTGTTTTATGCTATTTTTAGCTTTTTTGGCTAATTCCACATTTGTTTAGCTAATTTCAGCGCTTTTTGCTTCTTTCTGGCAGTTTAGGATTCTTTCTGACCTTTCAGCTATTTCTTTTTTTTTTTTTTACTAATTTCAGCCTTTTTTGAGGGGTGGGATTAATTTTGACTTATTTAAATCTAATTCAGCAAAACATGTTCTTTCTGTTTCTTCTACTACTATAGGTTTGTTTTTCCATTTCAGCTGTTTTAGCATGTTGTTTTAGCTAATTTAATCTGTTTTTCAGCTATTTCTTCATCAGTAAGCATTCACACTGCATTTTTGCAGGAAATGCCATTTCTCTGGTTACGGTAGTCTACCGTAGTTCAATTCAATTCAACCTTTATTTAGTCAGGTAAATCTTATTGAGCCTCATGGGCTCATTTACGAAAGCGACCTGCTAAAACTAAAGAACGATGAACAGCAATGGTAGAATTTCCTTAAACAATAAACAATAGAAAAACAAAAGAGAGAAAAAACAAAAGAGAGAAATACGTAGTTTTTATTTATTTTTTTTATTTTTTACAAGTATCAAACTAGCAAAACATTATAAGGTAGATGTATAAAATCAAAGACAGGAACATATCTGCATTGGTTTTTGCCAGGATTCCAACAGATTCTGAAAACCATTTAGATCTTTTAGTTATCTCATGGGTGCAGCTCTGAGTTGCTCATTGATGTGTTGTGTGTTCTAACAGGATTTGCAGATGAAGTGAGCCTCGTGACGGTGTCGTCTTCCTCCTGGGAATATTGTGTCCACCTATCGGACAACTATCTGCACTTGATGAGGCACTGAGGACGATCTTCTCTGGTGGTTTTAATTCACCTAAAACAAATCTGCCTATCTGCTGCCTTTCCTGGATTAAAGGAGAGATTGTTCTCTGTTTTTCATCAATTTTATGGACTTAAACTGAGCCTTGAATTCTGCCAGCCTTGCAAAAAAAAATAGAAGAAGAAGAAACTGCAGATGACAGTATATATGTATATACATATGTCATTACTTGACCCAAAACAGTACGTTTAGGGCTCTTATTTTTGAAAAGCTGACATATAGCAAATGGCAATCATGCATCAGTTAGGGTGAGTTTAAAGGATTTTTTTTCCTCCGTTTTTTTCCCACTGGGTCATTTAGATTTATGATTCTCCTAATGCATGTGCTGAGTAGAGGAGAAACTAGATGAAGCCAGTTCCCATGTGTCTCCCTGTGGGCAGTACCACAGCTTACCGGTAAACATGATTTACAAAGTATGAATGATTTCAGTTCAAATGATGTGGTCACTATCTTGTAGGATAAATCTTATTGGCCGTTTTTGTTTGGGGAAGCAAATCAAAATGGCAGTTGCTTGCTGCAACAATTGGTCCTCAGGAACACTGTATTGTGTGTGTGTGTGTGTGAGTGTGTGTGCGTGCGTTCGTATGTGCATGCGTGGTTCTGGTTAAATGTGCAGCCAGACAGCTATTCCTTAATCTGAAAAATGTTTCTTTTTTTATATATATTCGTTTTTGTTTATCAGATGTTAGCTGGTGATCCCAGCTGTAAAAATGGTGGGGATTATTTCCTAATCTCCTTAAAATTATGTCCGTCTTGAGAATAATGTCATCCAAACAGCCCCGGTGTTCTTATAGCACTTTAAAAAACAAGCTGCCAAAACTTCAAGCCGGATCAGTAAAGTCGGTGTAATCAAACCCTCTTCTGCGAATCTCAAGCATTTGCTCAACTTTTACAGCTTTTCTGTAAACATGTTCTAAACTAATTTACTTTCAGCTGTTTGAGACGCACGACTTTTAAATGCCATTACATAAAACGTTTAGAATACGATGTATGTAGACGTTTGCAAAATTGTCATGTATGACTTTGATTCAAATGCCGCACTAAATGGATTCTTCCTGCTCTGAGGATAAAGTTGTGTTTATTTCCGTCTTTATTTTTGGTAAAACTGTATGTGATGAATATCTCCTGCCAATGAAACGCTTATTTTAATGTTTTCGGTTCGGTTTCTCCAGCGCTTACTTTAACTTGTTTTGTTTGTTTTCTCCATCATGCCCAGTTGTTCTACAGAAGGAGCAAAACCACAGGCGGTGCTTGAAGCTTGTAGCATGTAATTGGGATATGAGATTTGAAAGTAATTTATCGTATCATGAGAAAGTTTATTTTTTGTTTTTCAGCTTCAATATTATGTAATTAAGGATGAACAAAGACAAAAATCCCAAATGACCTCAAGTAAATAATTTTTTTTTTTTGCTGTAATTGACGTTATAAATAAAAGTTTTTTCAGTTTGTGTAAAGTTGTTACTTTTCAGTTGACGTTTAGAAATATTTGTGCATTTGTACTAGGTTGAAATCCTATTTGACTTTTCTCTTTCGACACATGATTATATAAAATGTCGAGATGAGTGAAATTCTGACTTTACATTTAACTCCTCCCCAGTTTCTTCAAAAGCAGAGATTTGCCAGTTTATGACCAAATGAAAGGGTTTTCGTTCAGGTTCAATAGACGGTTGAGTGTCTTTATGGATCATATTTTTGTTGGGTTGAGTGCCTTTATGGATCATATTTTTGTTGCTCAAGTAGCTCCTACCAAGAGACCATTGCTGTCACTGCCATGCTTGTTGCTGAGAGATTTGTGGGGGTTGGTGTTCGAGTCACAATGTAACTTAAATCTTCGGGTTTGTGATTATTTGTCCGGCAGAGAAATGAGCAAAATGTAAAAACCAAACATGACATTGATTTTTTTGTTTGTTTTGTTGTTGTTGAAATACTTGAAACTGTTTTGGCGCAAAATGGACTAAGGTTAATTGTCATGACCTATTTACTATTGAGAATTTTATATATATACCGTATAGATAGATATAGATAGATAGATAGATATCAATGTTTAAATTATTCCATCAAACCAAATTTAGCTCCATCTGTAAAACTGAGTTGCAGCCATTTTTGTGTTATTCGTTAGATACCGGGGGGAAATTTGAGGCATCCAGTAGCATGTTCTAATTGTACAGAAAAAATACAAATTGTAAAAAAAAAAAAAAAGGTATTATTACCCATATTTTCCAGAATATAGGTTGCGGCTTTTTATCATTTTTGCATGCCCTGCGACCTATATTCAGGTGCGACCTATGGCTTTTTATAAAATAAGCTGATTTGTATAACAAAAATTAAACTGAGACATACTCTTACAATAATGTCAGCTAACAAATATATTTTTTAGGTGTTTATCCTGCTAAAATTATTCATTTATTAAAGAAAAGTTCAGCTCAGACACATATTTGCTATAATTTTTATCAAACAAATAATTTTTAAGTGTTAATCTTCTTAAAAGCCTTGCTGTGCACTCCTGTGGCAGACATTTGCAGCAGAGCTAAACACGGTCCACATTTTGATGTAGGTGCGACCTATATTCCAGAAAATACTGTATATACACAAATTTGGAAAAAGGCAATGTGCACATGCACAAGGGAGTCCTACATTCATGATTAACCTATATGTATACATACATGTCTAAGCATACACATACAGCACTTATGCATACGTAGGCTACATGTAAATACTGTACACATAAGTGTCCGCTGTACCGCAGATTTACAAGGCTCTATTTTTACTATGCAGGGAGGAGTTGAACAGTGATTGCTTGAGGGACAAGGACTTCCTGAATGGACAGCAGGAGCTCCTTTGCTTCATTAATTTGAATAAATGGTAGCCATCTTGAATTGGTTGACTGGTTCTCGGGGGCCACTATCCTGCATATTCTTGTTGTTTCTCTGCTTTCTCACCTGATTTGAAAGATGTAAGTCAGCAACAGGTTTCTGCAGACCTTGATCTGCTGAATAGCAGAGAAACGACTACGGACCAGGACTGGGCACCATGCTGTCAATGCACGCCTCAGTTGGTGGGACATAAGCTCACCACTGAGCTGAGACTTCTTGTAGTTTCAGTTCTTTGGCGATCATGTCGACGGATGGGGTTTTGAACTAAATGCAATGTTTTTGTTGGATCTGATCCATCTGGATTTCCCTTGATTTTGGAACGTGTGTATTTGCTGCACTGTCAAAATGGTAGAGTTTATAGCTATGTAGTATACAGTATGGGTGTCTACTAGCTGGGGGCAATAGGAAGAGTGCTCCACCACACTCATGCTGTCAGGGTGAAATATGGCTGCACTCTTTCTTGATTGCTGTGTACGTTTCTTCAGCCCTATTCATAAAAATGCAATTCCACGCTGCTCTGTGCGCCTGACTTGACTGAATAAATTATGACCTGCTGGAGAGGCAGATTTAAGATGTCGAACAGCAAAACATTTACCCATCTCAGCTTCTCAATTATCTGATGCAGAAGGTTCAGAACGTGGCTGCTATTTGTAGACAAATAAATAAATTAGC
>JBBPBX010003225.1:64716-84037 GCA_038048925.1 Garcialebias charrua | reverse complement strand
ATGCTTTACGTCTTAAATTGTTTTGGAGTTCGATACTGCGATCCAGTGTTTTGTAATTATGTTGTTTTTATTCTCTACAGAGGAGGAAATTAATCTCCTGGTTATTGTTGTGGATGTGAACCCTATATGGTGGGGTCAGCAAGCTCAACGTGAGCCAGAGGTATTACTTTTAATACTCAGTTACTTTGTCAACTGTGCAGTCTTTGCAGAAAAAATAAATTAATCACTTGAAACTAATGTAAAAGAAAAAGCACCTGTTTTTACTGGCACTAAAATAATTAGGATTTTGTTCAATGAACTGTTGTTAATTTCGTTATTTGTAACTAAACATATAAAACAACATGAGAAATTATGTGAGCTAAGTTTCCAGATGGAACATTACAAAAGTTAGAAACATCCCAACACAGGAGAGCCACCTCCTCTGGACAAAACTCAGCTGTTCACCTCCACCTCACGGACAAGGGACACTCATTTGAAGACCAGAATGTGCACATTTTGGACCGAGAGCACAGTTGGTTTGAGAGGGGGGTGAAAGAAGCTGTGTATGTTAAAAGGGAAAAGCCTTCTCTTAACTGAGGGGGGGCCTCAGGTTTCAACTTTCAAAGACATATAATGCAGCTTTAAATCTGATTCCCAGACAGTTCACACCTGTTGAGAACAGAGTAGCTGCTTCTGTGAATTAGAGGAACAAAGACCTTAAAGCTGCTATATGTAACTTTTCTAACAATATATTTTTAACACATTTTTTCACTCTGTCACTAGACTGATGTTAGAGAGGTAATCTCTGAAAAAAACTTTAAAAAAAATATTGTCCCCTTGCTTCTCCAGGTGGTAAATAGGCATTTCTAAAAAGAAAAAGTGACCCGCCATTAACCAGCCAGTGTTGCCAGGTGCGAAATGTAGGATTATCGTACTAGAGTCCTAAAATTATCGTATTTTGAGGGAAATTATCGTACACCCGTCATAAACAAAATAACAAGCACTATCACTCTGTTGTTGAGCGTCTAACCGGCACTCACAGCTTTGTGGCGTCATTACTGGTGGGAACCATAGACCTAATTTAATAACTCAACTAAATTCTGTCTATTAAGTTTGTATTTTCAAGGAAATAATAACTTGATCTTTAACTTTACTGATATCACTGCTAAAAACATCCCTAATTGTACCCTGATGCATGCTCAATAATCCAGGTAGAAAAATCTAAAAAAGCTAAGTCTGGTCCTCTGGACATTCAAAAATCCCTAATTGTAAATTTAATATTCATTTTATTTATTTATTTTTGGAAATGCATTCTTTGTTTCATACCCTGGACATTCCATAAAGACATGTTGAACCGTTTCAGGGAAATTGCTGGTGCACATGTCACAAAAAAGTCCTGTTTCATGCTTTGCAATTATTTTAAGAGATTTATTAAGGTCTGTGTGTCCTGTTCTAATGCGAGTAAGTTCCTGTTTCTTCCTGCTTTCCTTGTATATCTTACCTTATGAATGTTGTGTAAATGTCTTCCTGTATCAGTAATAATGTCCCAGTTTTCCTGTCATGTTTTCTTAATATATTTATTTATTATAATTTAACGTTCAACTTTATATAAACGTTCTATCATTTTCATCACTTCTTCCAGACCGTGTCACACGGCTCTGCTTTTTCTAACGCATGGGGCGGGTGCAGCGGACTTTTCAGCCAATCATGGTCGTTGTTCTGCATATACGTCACTCTTCTGTCACATTTAGAAAAGCACGATTGGCTGGAATTTCAAGACGCCTTCAGGGTTCACAAAAAAACTCCGACAGACAGTTGCGACAGGCTGATGGAAACCGATCACAACTACACGTTCACAGAATGGCCAAATTATCGTATTTTTGGCCTTTTTTGGGATTATTGATCGTACATCGTACAGAGGGCGAAATTATCGTACAAATACGATAATAAGTGCTGCAGTTCTACAGAAACTGCAGACTGAACCTTTAACAAACCCCCTACTGTTAAGCTGTGACGTGTTGTTTCATCAATTTACATAGAATGGGTATGTTATCTCAGGTATGTGTGGGCGTTATTTCAGCTTCCAATTTACATAAGTTGGTGCATGGCATGTCAGCCTGTATAAAACTTCTCTGTCACACAGCTGCTCCTTTGAATTGAAAAAGCCCTTTGGATAAAGGGTGAAACGTTTTCTGCAACAAATAAAGTCCAGTTGTTTTCGTATTGAACGCTTGTTCTGATTTTATCATGTCCTGGACGACTGAGAATCTTCACCAGCATATTACAAAAGTTACACTTTTTTGTAACTGAGTAAACATTGATGTCATCTTTAAAATGGATTTATTTTATGTAAATGACCATTTGATAAAATCAGAACAGATCTTTGTATTTCAGGGATAAGTAGTTCTAAAAAAAATCTCTTAAACTACCGTAAAATAATTTCACCATTACTTTTTATTATTAGTGATACTTTTATTTTACTAAATGGGGCAAACTAATTGGACAATATACAGGATTCATTCATGGGTAAATAAAACAACACATAGAAAAGCACTTAAGAAATTGTAATATTATTTACATGTAATAATATGATTAAAGACTATCTTTTGTCTTTTCCTTGTCAAGTTCACTTTGTCTAAGTGTATGGATGCAGTCATGGTGATGGGAAATGCTCACACAGCCATGAACAGGACGAACAAGCTGGCTGTCATCGCTAGTCACTGTCAAGACAGGTAACTTTACACAGCAGTTTCATGTCATGAACAATACATCTTGTTAACTGCTCTTTGTATACATTTACACATGAAAAAGTTACATTATGTTCCACTCAGGCTTACAGAAATTATGCATTATTTTATATATATAGATTACTCAGTTTATAAAGTTAAAGTGGCAGTTTTTTGGTCAAAGTTTTTGTGTGAACACATCTTTTTGTTTATATTTGCTATTCTTACATTAAGTAGTTTAACTTAAAGTGTTGTTGTATTCAAAAAGGTGTTCAATACAAGATCAACTGGACTTTATTTGTTGCAAAAGACGTTTCGACCCCTATCCAGGGGGCTTTTTCAATTCCAGTTGATCTTGTATTGAACGCCTTTTTGATTTTATCATGTCCTGGACGACTGAGAATCTTCACCAGCATATTGTTGTATTGTTTTTTCATCCATTCATACAGCCATCAAACCGTAAAGATTGAAGGTTCAGTTAAATTTGTATATGTCACATTACATTTTTCATGTGCTAAATTAATCATGTTTTTCTCATGGAATTCATTCTGCAGAGGCTGTTCCTGTACTTTGAAGTAATATTTGCTCCAAAGATTTTTCTTCAAAGTGATATTTAAAATGTAGGATTCAACCTATCTAGCATAATGTTTTTAAGTGTTGATTCTGCATTTGCTTTAATATATTTAGTTGTAGCTCCCAGGAAGTGTCTACATTTTGTTCCGGTCTTTGCTCATGGTAATGTCTCTTCTGCTCAGTCACTTCCTGTATCCCACTAAGAGTTTGAAACATGGGGACGGTGGCGACGATGCATCCTCCAGCAAGGATGGAAAATATGAACTCCTGTCTTTCGCCAACAACGTTATTACTGAAGAGATCAAGAACCTTATGTTAAAAAGTAAGTCAAGTGTAAATGTAGAAGAATATTCATACAAGAGTTTTCTGCCACAAAAAATGTATGATTGCATTGAATTTGTACAATAGTTTTATTTTCAGTTATTCATTGAGACTTAATAGTATTAAGGATTTCTTGAAATCTACTGTCTTGCGTTCTTACAGCTGAAGTGACGGGAAACTCAACTGATACTCTGCTGGCGGGATCCCTTGCTAAAGCTCTCTGCTGTATCCTTTGAATGAAAAGCACTTTTTTATTTATAATTCAGTATATATTTTTTTGAAAATAGATGAGAGTAAGAAAGCTTGTAGTTTTTTTTTCCAGTAGTTATTAGTGGCTCAAGTTATATGCGCACTGTACAGAGAAGTCTTGTCACAGAATTGCCATTTTTTATGTATTACCTGCAAATCATGTTGTCGTAAACAAATAAATAGTAATGCATGTCACAGGAGATTGTTATACTTTATGTCTGTTGTTTTATTTATATGGCAGTGTTTGCTTGATAAGTTTATATTTTCAAGCTCTGGTTTAAATTTTCAATTTATTTATGTGCTGCTGTTCTGAGAAGTCAAGATGTACCGGTAGTAGATATTTTAGTTTGGTGACTTCCCCTTATTTTGTCTACAGTGGTTGTACTTTTTAGCAACTTTTCCTAAAAGCTGTAATATCCAGATATTAACAAGGTCTCAAAAAAGCAGGAAGGTAATATAATTTGTTGTTTTTTTCCCCTCTCCCAAATATCAGAATAAAAGGAGGCAGTTACTTATTTTGATCCCACATGTATGTTTTGTTGCTTTAGCTGGACGGGACATTAAATCGAGAATACTGGTGAGTCTTTGACTTCGTTCATGACTCGTTTTGCTTTGTTTGCCTGCGTTTGGAGCTCATAGTCTGGATTCACCGACAGGTGATAAAAGCAGCTGAGGACTGCGCCCTGCAGTACATGAACTTCATGAATGTGATTTTCGCTGCACAGAAACACGTAAGAGCAAGAATCTCTGTTCGGACCGTATTCTTTCATGAGCATATTGGGTCATTTAATTTAACTATTTTCAAACAGAACATCCTGATCGATGCGTGTGTGCTGGACTCGGAGTCAGGACTCCTTCAGCAGGTACTTCTTTGTTTCATAGTTTATTTCTCAACATTTTCAGTACCACCACGTGTGCCTGTGTGTTTGTTTTTTTAGGCTTGTGATATAACTGGAGGGGTATATCTGAAAATACCACAGAAAGTAGCCCTGGCACAGTATCTGCTGGTGAGTTGGGCACATTTTAAAATACATGTATTTTTTGCAACACAACAAAATGTGGTTTGTTTTTGTGTAAACAGTGGGTGTTCCTGCCCGACTCGGAGCAGCGCTCTCAGCTGGTGCTGCCGCCACCCGCGCACGTGGACTACAGAGCCGCCTGTTTCTGCCACCGGAACCTCATCGAAATTGGTTACGTGTGCTCGGTTTGTTTGTCAAGTAAGTCACAAAACAAACCAAAGAAAATGCATCACGGCCATTTTTGTATTTATTACGAGTAAATGTTCTTCTTGTGACAAACTGTGTTTTTGCCTTTTGCCCAAAGTTTTCTGCAACTTCAGCCCCATTTGCACAACATGCGAGTAAGTCTGCTTTAATAAAAAGTCAGCTAGTCCAGGAGAATCTGTTTCCAGATCACAGTCATATGGCAACATTATCGGAGTTGTTTTTGTTGGCTTTAATTTGATTTTTATTTACATTTTTAGGACCGCGTTTAAAATCCAACTACCACAGATGGTCAAGCCCAAAAAGAAGAAAGTGAAGCTGCCAGTGTGATATCTCATATGGATTTTTTTTTTGTTGCACTTGGATAAAACTACTTTGTTTGTACAGATTTGTAAAATGTTTATTGATGCCTGAGAGGCAGCAGACCTGTCAACATCTCAGCAATGGCTGATTTTACATGAACACCCCCATCTTCTCTCTTTTTTCTGAGAACTTCTGTTTAAAGGTCTACATGTATATGTAATTTATTTCATATATGAAACAAATTCAGGCATTTTGCCTCACTATTTGTTGATAAGTTTCAATTATTGTTCTAGTTTATAAAACATGGGTTAAAATCTTTCAAATTACAAGTTTTTTAAACTTTTTTGTGTGCTGGGGACAATTTTACATAATAAAAACAATTTTTCAAAGTGTTGACATATTTTCATTAATATATGAAGTTCACAACATATTAAAACTCATCCTTTCTTCCTCACTGAACCAGTTGTTGCTCAACTAGAAACATTTGACACAATAGGCAGTGTTCGTCCAAAGACGTAAACTGTGTGTGTATCCTGTCAAGTTAAATCCGAATCTGACTGAATGTGGACACAAGTTGTTTATACAGGTGCATCTGAAAAAAATAGAATATCAAGTTCAATTGTTTTTGTCAATCAATGAAATCAGAATCTCCGTAAATCTCATCAGCAGAAGGAAGCATGAAGTCTCTAAATTAAATGTCCTGGTAGATGATGCGTTGACTGAGGACTTCAGAACACACTGGACCAACACCAGTAGAGGACATGGACCCAAACCATCACTGACTGTGGAAACTTCACTCTGGGCTTCAGGCAATGTGGATTCTGGGCCTCAAAAGTACAAGAAATAATTTCACTCTGTGTGTAATATTTTATTCGTAATAGAACATAGATGACAGATCAAAAGTTTAATCTGAGTAAATGTAAAATTTTAAAGGAAAAATATGTTGATTCAAGATTTCAGTGTCAAGAAATCCCAAAAAAGTTGGGACAAGTGGCTGGAAAAAGGAAATTGAACATATAACAAACAGCTGGAAGACCAATTAACACTAATTAGGTCAATTGACAACATGATTGGGTATAAAAAGAGCTTCTCAGAGTGTCAGTGTCTCTCAGAAGCCAAGATGGTAAGAGGATCACCAATTCCACCATTGTTGCGCAGAAAGATAGTGCAGCAATACCAGAATGGTGTTACCCAGCGTAAAATAGCAAAGACTTTTAAGTTATCATCATCAACCGTGCATAACATCATCAAAAGATTCAGAGAATCTGGAACAATCGCTGTGCGTAAGGGTCAAGGCCGTAAAACTCTACTGGATGCTCGTGATCTCCGGGCCCTTAAACGTCACTGCACCTCAAACAGGAATGCCACTGTCAAGGAAATAACAGAATGGGCTCAGGAATACTTCCAGAAAGCATTGTCAGTGAACACAATCCACCGTTGCCAGCTGAAACTCTACAGTGCAAAGAGGAAGCCATTTCTAAGCAAGCTCCACAAGCTCAGACGTTTGCACTGGGCCAGGGGTCATTTAAAATGGAGTGTGGCAAAATGGAAGACTGTTCTGTGGTCAGATGAGTCACGATTTGAAGTTCTTTATGGAACACTGGGACGCCATGTCATCCGGACCAGAGAGGACAAGGATAGCCCAAGTTGTTATCAACGCTCCGTTCAGAAGCCTGCATCACTGATGGTATGGGGTTGCATGAGCGCTTGTGGCATGGGCAGCTTGCATGTCTGGAAAGGCACCATTAATGCAGAGAACTATGTTCAGGTTCTAGAACAACATGTGCTCCATCTAGACGTCATCTCTTTCAGGGAAGACCCTGCATTTTTCAACAAGATAATGCCAGACCACATTCTGCAGCAATCACAACATCATGGCTACGTAGGAGAAGGATCCGGTACTGAAATGTCCAGCCTGCAGTCCAGATAGAGAACATTTGGCGCATCATAAAGAGGAAGGTGTGACAAAGAAGGCCCAAGACGATTGAACAGTTAGAGGCCTGTATTAGACATGAATGGGAGAGCATTCCTATTTCTAAACTTGAGAAACTGGTCTCCTCTGTCCCCAGACGTCTGTTGAGTGTTGTAAGAAGAAGGGGGGATGCCACACAGTGGTAAAAATGGACTTGTCCCAACTTTTTTGGGATTTGTTGACGCCATGAAATTTTGAAACAACATATTTTTCCCTTAAAATGATACATTCTCTCAGTTTAAACTTTTGATCTGTGATTTTGTTCTATTCTGAATAAAATATTAGATGTTGGCACCTCCACATCATTGCATTCAGTTTTTATTCACAATTTGTTTAGTGTCCCAACTTTTTTGGAATCTGGTTTGTATGCTCTTTTTGCTGCCCTTTCCAAATTAAACATTTGTCCAATCAAATATTTGAACATTTTTATTTATTTAAATACAAATGGTGTGATTATCTCTAACATTTGCAATAATCCCAGACTAGTTTTCAACAGATTTAACTTTACAAAAGACGCAAACTGCAGAAAATGTCCTCAAAGTTACGTGTGGTGCTTTAGAAAATGGCCTAAGTTTCTAAACGTTAAGTAAATAAATTAATGATAAATGTACACATTTTAAATGACAATCAGCTACCGTACTTACAAGATCCAGGTTAAAATCTGACTTTTTTTTTTTTTTTCAGCCACACGTCTATAAGGTATTTAATATTGAGAAAGTAGCAGTAGTTCATTACGGTATATGTTTTGAGTTGCTTGAATGCACTATTAATGCTATTTTACCATAAAAATAAGCTTTTATCTATTAATTACAAGATCAAATATTCTCACAGATATTGTTGCTTGTTCACTACTTTATTCAACCCAAAATAAATCACACACAAGAAACCTTTTCGAACAGACTGCAGGAATAATACAGGTGGAGTTCTTTCACATGCAGGATCACAGTCAGTATCCCACTTCTCTCATCCAGTGGATTCAGTGTCTGTGCCACCTTTTACATATTCAGTCCTTAGGGCAGCTTTCGAATGGAGGAAATATTTAAATTTAAACAAAAAAGCATCATTATTTCTGCATTAATAATTATAAAGTCAGTGTAAAAGCACTCAGGAAAGATAAGTCAAAGATGAGATTCTTGTACATGAATACGACAGTTCTGTAGATTACCGCTGAACTGGAACAATGTTGCATCTGGGGGAACAAAAAAAAAAGATTATGGTTTAAAAAAAAAACAAGGCTGCGTTTTAAGTTAGTTTTATTAAGAATGTGCACCAATGAGATGTTTTTATCAGTTTCACCAGAAAAGTAAATATTCAAACATATTTGATTAGCTTTTTTTGTTTGTTCCTTCCACTGGTTTTTAAATTGTTGCAAATTCTACGTACGTGCACGTGTGTGTGTGTGTGTGTGTGTCTCACCCCAGCAGACCTCTGCCAGACCACCTCTGTGGAGTCAAATTCATCTGAACTTTTTGGCCAGCCCTGATCACTCCAACACGTAAAGGTTTCTAAAAACCAAACATGACGCTGCATGTTACACTAAATAATAGATAGGGCCTAGGCCCTGTCTTTAAAGTCAAGTAAAAAAATTATCATATGAAAAAAGACACTGATAAACTAAAGGTTTATCAAATGGATACAGTATATGACTGTTAAACAAAAAGAAAGTTCAAGCAAACTGAAGGAAATTTAAATCTGCAATTAATTGTTATTTAAAACACAGAAAACTGTTTCTTTAGCTAAAATCAACTTACTTAAAGTAAACTTACCCCTTCACTATGCTGCACCACAGAAGCAATGCTCTGGAGGTTCTGAAAGTTTCCTGTGTTCACAGATCCAAACTCGACGAGTTCATCTCCTACTCTAAGACCCTTTGAAAAGAAACAACCACATAACATCAATGAAAAAATCAAAAGAACACACATTTGTTTAAGTGCTGAATTCAAACAATTCTGATCATTTATCTAATAAATTACTAAATATAACAGCCCAGTTGCTGTGACTCACAGCTCCAGAGGCAGGCGAGCCTTCGGTTACAGCATCCACCCGTGCAAAAGGAGGAGGCAGGGTGACCTGCTGCTCCATCGCCTCCTCCTGGGCTTCAGAAGCATCCTGTCCCCGCTTGGCTTTCTCCCGAGCGTGCAGCTTGTGCAGGGCTTCTTCTATCTCTGCCATGATGGTTTTGTGATCATTCTGCAGACCTGAAACACAACGAAGTCTTTATGTTACAATAAAAGTTAAAGTAAATATTTAAAAAAAAAAGATCTGAAATTCCATAAATGTACTAAAAATAACTGGAACCTGAACATAAGAAGAAACCGAAGCTATAGTGATGTTATTGTTGTGTGCACTGTATTAAAAGGGTTAAACAAAATCATCTATGCCATGGATCTATGATGTTGTGATGGAGTTGTATGTTTTACTATAAATCAGGGGTCTGCAACCAAAAGGGATAGTTTTAGCAGCTTTCCTACATTACAAGGAGTAAAACATACTCACTTTCACTTTACGCTTTATTTCTTCTAAGTAGGATACTTAGTTTTTCTACAGTAAAAAAAAATCACATAGGCTTGCATAGTATATCGTTTTAGTTTTTAGAAACTGGGCAAAAACCACAAGAATCTCATCTTTTATTTTATCTTAAAATGTAAAAATATCAATTTAAAAAAATCATTTGATATTTTTAGTTTTATAAAGTCACCCCCACTGGCCAGACAAACGTCCTGGTCCGTGGGCCACCAGTTGAGAATCCCAGTTGTAGCAGGTATTGTGGCTCCGGACACGTTTAATTTAGTGAACAAAGTGGCAGAAATGGCTCTTTCGATCGTAAAGGTTGCAGACCCCTGCTAAAAATGAAACATTTTTTCAAGGTTCATTATTGTCGTATCACATGGGGTACATGAGGTGGAACAAAAATGTGTACACAGGGTCCCAGTTACACCCAACAACAGCAAAAATATAAATTGTAAAATAAGTTTTTAGCTTACTGTAAATTGTGACTAAGCTGCAAAATGAAATTAAAAAAATACATGGGTAGATTTATTTAGTTTTCATCTATGATTGTGGAAGAAATGTGCATTACCTTTAAAATGTGTTGCAAGTTTTATAATTCCAAAGTTTTCTTTTACAAACAAAACTTCTATTAACAGGTAAAAAAATAATCTACAAACTGTGTATATTGCAGTCACACAAGTCGTTGTCTGATTGTTCTTACATGAAATATTGTGCCTTGCTGCTCTGATTTGGTACAAATTGACATCTGCTCGGGGGAAGCCCTCGTCGTCAACCAGCGAACCTTCGACTCCGACACCCTGCTGTAAACAAAAACATGTTAGCATGTTAGCTAAACAGAGCTACCCGTGTTCAGCAGGATTCTAACTCACATCTTCTAAAACATCGTAATAAGCTTTTATTTGTTCCTCTATTTCGTCTTTCTTCTTAATAAGATTATTAACATCATCCATCGTTACTTCAGTGCCTTCGGACCTATTTTCTTCTGTTGTTTTCATGTTTGCACCTATATATGATATCTATGGCACCAGCTGCTGGGTTCCCCAACACTTCCGGTGATTCTGCTTCCGGTGCAGCGCCCTCATGTGGCCAAGTCTTGACACTGCCAAATGCTACAAAACAACCAGTCCCAGTACAGTACTGTATTATTTATTTTATGTGCTGTTATGCTTATTTCTTGCAAATAATTAAAATAACATGTATTAGTAACTGATTTTAGATTTCTCTTAGCCCCTCCGTGTGACACAATTACAGTATACTGTACTACACAAAAAACAAAACATACAAGTCACAAGAAATGTCCTGCAGCTTAAAAATTAGGTGTTCTAAAATGTTGACACAAAGACACCCTGAGCCTAAATAGAGCCCACCATTTTATTCCAAGATTTTATTTTAAAGTAAAACTATGAATTTCTAGACTTTGATGCTCTATAAATACTGAAAATGTAGCATTTACATGACACTTTAGCCAGAGTATTTAAAAATTTATTCTTGATATTACTTCGTATTTTTCTAGTGCATTTTGAGAAATTGTGAAGAGGCATCTACTAAATATTTCTGAATAACTACAGATTTTATTACAGATGGATTATGCAACAATTTGTTTAAGCAAGAATCTTTTTTTTTTTTTTTTTAGATAATTTAAGTGTGTTAAGAACATTTGATCTACCGGTAGTTCATGTAAAAAAATAGATTTGTGGTAACACAAGTGTAATGCTATACAGTATTTGTATGCATGTGAGTTTATATAAACACAAACAGGAANTATATATATATATATATATATATGCTTATCTGAATATATATGTGTGTGTGAATAAATTGCATCTTTGGTTGTGTCTTGCTAAACATATATTAAAGTACAGTACACTATTGTATTCCACCAAAAAATATTTAAATATGCTAAACTATACGTTCCTATACATGCAGTTTTAATAGCTGTATGCCTAAAATTTAAATATGTGACAATAGCATTACTATTCAGCGTGTTATGATTGATTAAATGCGCTAATACCATATTGTGCCAGCCAAATATATAAGGCTGAGTGGAGCGGTGGACGCCTTCAAGATGGCTGCCTGAAATCTCGTCAGCTCCAATAGGCGAGAGCGGGCCATGCGGTATCTAGTGTTCTATATATGATATCTATGGCTGGGTTCCCCAAAACCCCAACACTTCCGGTGATTCTGCTTCCGGTGCAGCGCCCTCATGTGGCCAAGTCTTGACACTGCCAAATGCTACAAAACAACCAGTCCCAGTACAGTACTGTATTATTTATTTTATGTGCTGTTATGCTTATTTCTTGCAAATAATTAAAATAACATGTATTAGTAACTGATTTTAGATTTCTCTTAGCCCCTCCGTGTGACACAATTACAGTATACTGTACTACACAAAAAACAAAACATACAAGTCACAAGAAATGTCCTGCAGCTTAAAAATTAGGTGTTCTAAAATGTTGACACAAAGACACCCTGAGCCTAAATAGAGCCCACCATTTTATTCCAAGATTTTATTTTAAAGTAAAACTATGAATTTCTAGACTTTGATGCTCTATAAATACTGAAAATGTAGCATTTACATGACACTTTAGCCAGAGTATTTAAAAATTTATTCTTGATATTACTTCGTATTTTTCTAGTGCATTTTGAGAAATTGTGAAGAGGCATCTACTAAATATTTCTGAATAACTACAGATTTTATTACAGATGGATTATGCAACAATTTGTTTAAGCAAGAATCTTTTTTTTTTTTTTTAGATAATTTAAGTGTGTTAAGAACATTTGATCTACCGGTAGTTCATGTAAAAAAATAGATTTGTGGTAACACAAGTGTAATGCTATACAGTATTTGTATGCATGTGAGTTTATATAAACACAAACAGGAACTGGAAATGTTTCATTTTTTGTTTTGTTTTGGACAAACTAAACTTTTCTTTTTATTGTGGACTCGGGAACGGAAAGCATGTCAGAAAACTGACAAATGATTTGCACACACCAGTTTATTAATATACGGTAACTATATTTTTGTTTTAACTGTGACAAATTCCCATTCCTAAAACAGGTCTGCTATAAAATTCAAACCAGGAAAAAAAGCAATACATCATTTTAAATTAAATAAGTCAGCTTTAATATATTATTACATACACTCATTGAACAAAAAATAGAACATTTAAATTTTCTTGATTAATTTGTTAACAGTTGTAAACAACTTTCTATTACATGAACACTGATGGAAATGTGTTGTATTGCACTAGCCTGTAAAGGCAACACAGCTCCAACAAACATGTTTTTCATACCCCCCACCCCAGAACCTGTAGTGGTCAAAAACAGCTACAATACATTTTCACCTTTGCATTTATTTTTATTTTTTCCACAGCAGTCACTAGATAGGCACGGAGGTTTCTACCATTAGGGAAAATATAGGCACGCTTAAAAGTGTTAGCTGATATCACAAAGTGCCAGGTTCCCTGAGTGCTTAACGTTCTTTTATCACAACTGTTTCTAAACTGGAATGTGTGTTAATAGTCTTTATCTTAAAGTATATAACAAGTGAAAATGTATTTGTTTTTAAAATACTTCATACAGCTTGCCGAAAAGCTTTCTTCAGCAACTTTTCCTTCACCTTCATCTGGCATTTAAATCACATTTTGTCTGGGGTTGAAACATGTGCAAAAATATCCCTGGAGCACAAATCGTATTCTTCCTGCAGCCTACATATGCACTAAGTACCACATTAGGAGGTTCTGATAACAGAGCAAGCCGTATCATTTGGACCTACATGTTGACCATTAGACGTCACGTCCTACCCTCACTGAGCTGAAGGCTCCTCAGCCTGTACTGTTATGTCTTTCTGTACTTCAGTGAACTGGGTTGTTGTTTCATCCAGTTGTGAATGAACTGCTTGAACCCACTTTTGTAGCTCGACACTGAGCGCGTCTACTCCTTGGTGCAGCTTCTCTTGCCTGCCTTGCAGTTCCTCCAAAAGGTGCTGCGTTTCCCCAACAAGCTGCTGCCTCTTGGTTAATCCAGCAGGAGCACGCTGACCTCGCATGTAGCCCTCAAACTCTTCTGGACTGAGGCTCAGTGCTGGTCCATTAAGCTTTTCAATGAAGGCCACAGCACAAGACTAAAGGAACGGGTGAAGGACACAAGAACAAGTTACTTACTTTCATATAACCCTGGGAAGTATGATGAATGGGTGAATGTTCATAACTCACCAAGTTTGTGAAGTAGTAGCCACTCTCTCCAGCCATCAGACTGTGTGGCAGTCCAAAGCGAATCATGTACTGCATGTTGGAGTGAAGACGAGGTGGGTTGGCCTTCAGGACCACATAAACCAGGCTTGACAGGAAGGCATCTGCATTAGCAGGCTCGTTGGTGAGGACTGCAAGAGCTTCAAAGATGTGCTGACTGCATTTGGACACACAAGCAAGCTTATCCTGCGGTGCACGTTTGGCATCCATTTCTATTAAAGCTGGATAAAAAAATAAAAATATTTATATACTTTAAAATACAAACCACAAATAATATACAGTATTTCAGATAATGTGAAGATGTTTCTAATGAGCGTGAGAAGAATCTGTCCAGAGGAACTGACTCAGCCTTGCTAAACATATCTACCTGGATTATTGAGCATGCATCAGAGATGAAAGAACTGGCCTGGATCTGTCCATGTGACAACCTGTGCCTGATACTGATCATTGTTTTCAATTCCTCAAGAATAAGAAAAAAATCAATCAATCAAGTTGTAACTCACCTGTTATAGCAGGCAGGAAAGGGTCGCCTGTGACTGGAATGTTTTCCTCTGGAAAAGGAACGCTCAGCATCTGTGGAGTGACCCAATTTAAGGAACTGAAAGGAAAAAACATCACAGACAAACAAATGGGACTTTAGATCTGCAGTTCAGAAACTCATAAATGACATTATTAGTTGTTAATATGTAAGAAGTGTTACCGTATTCGACGCTGAAGAGCCAAATCCTTCTGTTCATCGTCGCAGCTGTCATGGCAGAAAACCCATTTGTGCAGCCGTGTCATTATCAGCTTTTCTACGTGCTCCATGATCTGAGTGACCTGAGCCTCAGGAAAACCTGAAAATGAAAACAACTCGAGCATCGTTTCTTCATGAACAAGAAAACAAGAGGCGCAATGAACTGATCTGCACTCACTTCTAAAATATTCAGCAAAAGATTGGTAGAAATCCTGCACAAGGTCGGATTGTTTCTGTATCGGCAGATCCTGCAAAGACAAATCAGGTTTTGACATCAGACAGAGGCTTAGAAGTGTGAAAAGTTAACATTTATACAGTAATTACATGGTAAGCTTCCATTGTGTTGAGGAAAGCAGTGCAGCGCGACTGCATGCGCTGGGATGGTGGACTCCGCAGGATCTTTAAAAAGCCAGGGAAGTCTCCAGGTTCCAGACTCTGATAAGCTTTTAACATGTGTGCATGGCTTTCCGAGGACTCTGAAAAGACAAACAATGGACGATGTTTCAGATAAATCTGGGAAACCAAGTCATTGTGGGACAGAAGACACAATGTATGAATACACAAAGTTATCAGACCTACCATGAGGCTTTGGAGGCGACGAGCTGCCCCAGAACAGTCTCCTCACAGTGTTGTATCGGCTACCTTTCTCAATATTTTTCTTCTCCTCAAATTTGGAAAACGTGGGTGGCGCTCCGTCACTGCTGGGCCTAAAAGGGGTAGCAGTAAGCTGCTTATTAAATAACACAGATAAAATGCTTCTTCTTGGTTCAGAAGTTACACGGCTGGCTTCATAACGTTTACCTTGCATCTGGTCTTGAGGCTCCAGGTGGACGTGATTTTTCTCTCCAGCACTTTGAGCAGAAGCCTTTCCATGCAGGGTTTCCATAATATCCACAGGCGTTCTTGCAAAGCAGCTCTTCCTGAGAGACTCTGATTCCTCTTTGTTTGTCTGTTGACATTTTAAAGCTCCCCTTCTGTCAACTCCAAAAACACACGTCAATAACTGAGCCTTTTCTAACTTTACATCAACTTGACCAACTTGACCGTGTCTCCAACAAAACCAAATGTAGTAAATATAGTACAGTGTAAATAAATGACACTTCATGCTGGAGTTTGTATTATTAGTCAGTTGAATACTGTAGTTCAGTTCAGAGCCTCTCTCTACATGTTGACATACTTTATAAAACCACCACTACTAACTTTCACAGCATATACATGGCTATGTGACTGAATATCAATGAACATTTGTTTAATATGCAGCTTTTCAGTTACTCAGCTGTAAGTCATGCATAACTATTTACACTTTAAAAAGGAACAAAGTTTTACTAAACAAGCATCACTTTGTAACACTGACAAAACATAGTTTGAAGTACAATGTTATGGTTTATTGGTGTCCCCCAAGAAGGACAAAACTGATTTTCTATCATATTTTGCACATTTATTTTATAGTTTTAGTGAATAGAGTAGCAGATCATTTTATGATTGTTCTCAAGTCTATCCCACCAAATACTGAAAAATAGCTTAAGGTCTTCCCTGCTTTGACCAAAATAATGGTGGTGAAACATCTGGAAGCCTTACAGTTTTAAAGGGTAAGGCTTCCAGATGTTTCACCACCACATAATTAAAATCATTATTTTGGTCAAAGCAGGTAGGTATAAACAGTTTTGGGTACATTTGAAAACCTGGATAAAACTTGTATAAATTAGTGAATTTGTTTTATTACGTTTTTCAATATTCACTAGAGGAATTAAATGCAAGTAAAAAAAGTTAATTCCCTGATTAAGGAAACGACAAAAAAAAAGTTTTACGCAAGTTGTAGTTGTTTGTAGTTAGCTTGTTAGCTAATCATGGCTGTAGTAGAGTCAAGACGGCTGACTGTCAGCTGAGAGCTTTGGAGATAAGAACCTGAGTTAGAGATGCTGGGTAATGTCGTGAGAAACCATTATAAACATTAGATCAATCAAGAAGACACATAATTAAGTTTCTGCTCCTCACCTGTCAGTCAGTGACGTAATTCATCGGACGGTTCGGTTGAGCAGCTTTCTTTTTTAAACGAGTGTTTCATCCGACTCCTGCGGTTATACAGTCGTCATGTTTAGTTCAATGAGAGTGAAAACCCGTAAGCTTTTAGTCAAAGACACTAAAACTGTAAAAACAGAAATGAAAAGGAGGGGGAGGAAAAAACAACGAAATACTGTAGTTTGTTTCAAGCGGTTGGATCGCTTCCCAAACCTGTGTAACCGGAAATACGTCAGCGGAACAAGCTGAAAAGTTTGATACATTTCTACACAGCGACGAGATTCCAAAATAAAAGCCACACTAGAAAGTATTACCGTTGTTTTATCTTTTTTCACACTTGCCACACAAACCTCAGTACAGTATTAGCTAAATAAAGTTGTTTTCACACATATGTTTCATACAGGGCCTCCCAATTTTGCCCACTGCTCTATTTTCTCCCTTTTGTCCACGTAATGCGTTTTATTTTGAACATAACTTACCGGAAAAAGATTTATGCATTTTAAAAGTTTTTGATGTTACTGAAAACCAGTATGAAGCCATTCTAAACATATTTGAATATCTGGCTTCTCCACCACTTCAGAGATAGATAATCACACGTAATGTATTTTGCTATTCTGTATACATATTTATCATTTAATACAGAAAATGACGCTTCTAAGCGTAAGCTAATCAAAATTTGTGTTTTACTGACCTCTAGTTGTCAGCTCGGAAATTCGTGTTTGCTTTGAATAGGAATTTGGGGGATTTCATTCAACCTTTACTGTATTTATACAGTCTCATCTCAGATAGCTTTTTAGATACTATTAAATTGTCAGTTTTGATAGCTCACAGAATGTAGTGTATTACTGAATGAGACTTTCATGTATTTATAGTATTATTACTTTAAAAAAGACTGTAATAATATGTACCGGTATATAATTTTTTCTGAACACGGTTTTCAAGTAAACAAGCATGTTTGAGCCAATATTTGAATATTCACACAGTGAATATGGTAACAAATATGTTTAGTGTTCAAAAGTTGATTTATTTTTTCCGGTTTACATCATTTTTAAACCAAATGATAGTACCGTAGTCAGCTCTTCAGCTGCAGTACTGTCCATCCATTATCTTCACCCGCTTCTTCCATTTTGGGTCACGGGGGTCGCCGATGCCCATGTCCAGCAGTCACTATGCGAGGGGCGGGGTACACCCTGGACGGGTCGCAAGTCCATCACAGGGCCACATAGAGACAAACAACCATTCACGCTCTCACTCACACCTAGGGACAATTTAGAGTTACCAATCAGTCTAACATGCATGTTTTTGGTCTGTGGGAGGAAACCAGAGTACCTGGAGAAAACCCACAGATGCACGGACAGAACATGCAAACTCCACCTAGAAAGGCCCCCAGACTGAGATTTGAACCAGGGACCTGCTCGCTGAGAGGCAGCAGCTCTACCAGTTGCGCCACCATGCTGCCAAGTACTACTCACACTATACAGTATTAGAATACAAGTATTGTGAAGATGAAGAGTAAGTTAAAAAAATTTTTTTTTAACATACCGTATTCATTGTCCAATTATTGCCAAAAATTTGGAAAAATCCATATATAGGTCACACCTGAATATAGGTCGCACCTACGTCAAAATGTGGACCGTGTTTAGCTCTGCTGCAAATGTCTGCCACAGGAGCGCACAGCAAGGCTTTTAAGAAGATTAACACTTAAAAACAATTATTTGTTTGATAAAAATTATAGCAAATATGTGTCTGAGCTGAACTTTTCTTTAATAAATGAATAATTTTAGCAGGATAAACACCTAAAAAATATATTTGTTAGCTGACATTATTGTAAGAGTGTGTCTCAGTTTAATTTTTGTTAATAAATGATTACAAATCAGCTTATTTTATAAAAAGCCATAAATAGGTCGCACCTGAATATAGGTCGCAGGGCATGCAAAAATGATAAAAAGCTGCGACCTATATTCCGGAAAATATGGTACTACTGTACAGGTATTACTGAGTTTATTTCAATAATCCACTGGTCTCGTTTCAGAACAAGGGAACTCTAAAGTACCATATTTTACAATGAAACTTAAAAAGGTATATTTCTAATCACCAATGTTTTGTTCAAAATCTTTTTTTTTTCATGTTTCATGGAGTTTTTAAAGATGTTCAACTTTTTTTTATAATTACAGTTCACCCATGCAACTGATGCTTCTGTATCAATAAGCCTCCCCCTGATGCCCTTAAGCATCAACATAGCTGATGTGTCTTTGAGCCTCTGTGCATTTCACTGTAGCTTCAGGTCTTAATGGCCACTAAAGGCAGCTTTTTTGTGTGAAATGTCAGTGAAGTAGAAAACCCACTGACAAAATCAAGATACTGAGCAAGACCCAGCATGGACTGATGCGTGCGTAGCCTGAAGTAAGAATATTTACTGTTAATGCAGTCAAAGTGTCATACATGCTTTCCTTGTTAAT
>JBBPBX010003225.1:28630-47430 GCA_038048925.1 Garcialebias charrua | reverse complement strand
TGAGCACAGCTGGTAAGATTTATGAGAAATAATATTTTTTAATGCAAACCAAACAAATTGCAATGAATTTAACAATACTGTGTATCCTTTAAAACGTTTTTTTTTTTCAGAGAACTGTGATGACTCAAGCACCCAGCAGCCACACAGAGTAATTGCAACCAGGATTACTTTAACCAAGACGATCCCATGATGATGACCTGCATCCACGACAATGTTGGGGTGCTACAGCTGAGACCCTGGTGTTTTCTGGCTGGCAGGTGGAGCATCCTGAAGGTGGTCTCGAGTGTTTGGGACTCGTTTTGGCTGTCCACTGCGTCCATCAAGAGGAGCTGGAGGTGGTGTCCTGTGTGACACGACACAGAACCTTTTGTTGTTTTGAATTAACTTACTGTTAATAAAATGAATCATAAACAACTAGGTTTTGTAATCAATTTGTAATCAATTTATTTGATTACATTTATTTATAATCAATTTATTTGTTTTTTCGCCTCATGCATGAAGACAAACCAGGGGACACGTTGCAGCAGTGGACTTCCCACTCACTCCATCCCGACCCTGGATATTTGCAGTCCTGAAAAGAGAAAAGATCAAAAGTTTAATCTTGAGTAATTTTTTTCATTCATTCAACCTTTATTTAGTCAGGTAAATCTCATTGAGCCTCGAGGGCTCATTTACAAAAGAGACCTGCTACAAACTAAAGAATGATGAACAGCAATGGTAGAATTTCCTTAAACAACAAACAACAGAAAAAACAACAACATAGGAGCAAATAGAAAGTGAAATGCAAAGTATCAAAACTAGCAAAACACCACAAGGTAGATGTACAAAATCAAAAACAAGAACATATCTGCAATGTTTTTTGCCAGGATTCCAAAAGATTCTTAAAACCATTTAGGGAGGTCAGGGCCGAGAGCTTCAAATCTTTTTGTAAGATATTCCAGGATGCAGGAGCAGAGTAGGAGAAAGCCCTTTTTCCAAGTTCAGTCCTCACTGACGGAACACTGCAGGTGATCATGTCCTGAGAGCGCACACTGTAGCTGCACTCACGTAAAGACATGTAGGAGGAGATGTATGAGGGCAGCAGACCGAGAAGTGATTTAAAGATGAAAATGTACCAGTGGAAGAGTCTGCGTGAGGTTAATGATGTCCAGTTAACCAGTGAATACAGGGTGCAGTGGTGGGTACGATAATCACAGCCAGTTATGAATCTTAGTGCACCATGATAGACAACATCCAACATCCGCAGGGTGCTTGTAGGAGCATTCATGTAGAGAATGTCACCGTAATCAATGGAGGGAAGGAAAGTCACAGATACAAGGCGTTTCCTAACATTCAGTGTTAGACATGATCTATTTCTGAAAAAGAAACCCAGTTTAACTTTCAGTTTCTTTACTAGGTTTTCCACGTGGAGTTTAAAAGAGAGCTGTGAATCAACCAGGATACCCACATTTTAATGGAGAAAGATGTTGATTCAAAATTTCACAGTGTCAACAAATCCCCAAAATGTTGGGACAGGTAGCAATGAACAAATAAACAAGAATTAATGTTGCATAGACTTTTTTAAACACTTTTTTTTATAATGTTCGCCATAATAAAAGTAATAAATAAATAAAACATAATAATTAAATAATAATATTAATACCTGCAGACAGAGGGTAAAAGGTGGGCTACAAAAGTAATAAATAAAACATGAATACCTGGTGAATCAGCTCTCATGTCACCTCCAAAGTGANCCTCGCCTTCATCGTCTACGGCTGATGTGGCCTCGCCTTCGACGTCTGCGGCTCCTGTGGTCTCTCCTTCGTCGTCTGCGGCTCCTAGAGTTTCATCTTCGCCGGTTACGGTTCCTCTGGTCCCCATGATGTCTGCTATGGTCTCAAAGGCTCCTCGTGCTGGACAGCCTCCCGGACGTCCGCCTGAACTGGCTCCTGGCGATGGACGGCCTCCCGGTCGACCGCCTGACCGACTTCTGCTTGATGGACTGTCTCCCGGTCAGCCGCCCGCCCGACCACTCTTGTTTTTGAACGTTACCCAGGTCTTGCCCTGTCGGTTTTTGTTTTTATTTATTTACCTTTTATTTATTTTAGGTTTTACCTTCAATGAAAAATGTTCTAAGTTAAAGCCTTTGTGGCCGTATTAACTTAATAGACTTATCTTTTAAAACAATTACTATTAAACCACGCTTAATTTTTCTGTCTTTCACCCAAACACCTATTTAAAGATTTCAAATAAATGCACTGTTAACACTAAAGTTTAGCAGATCCTGTTTTATTTTGCTCCAAGAGAATGTATCTGGAGTGAGAAGTGTACTTTTGTTTGTTATTTTAAATTCTTTTGTATTTAAAGGAGACCACAGATATGTTTTTAAAATTTTTATGGTATTTCTTTGGGGTTACCAGACACTGTTCATTCAATTTAATACACAAAATAATTCTTAGATAATCAATTATACCCTTTTTAATTCTGCCATTTTTAACTTTCGTTTTGAACGACCGGTTTATGATAATGAGATCTCGTGGCACGCCCTTCAAAGATCTGCTTACATTAACTCCGCCCTCCAAAGGCAGACGAGGAAGTCAACTCACGTTACTGCCACAGAGTCGAGCTGAGCTGAATTGGACCGCAACAGATCACAGTGTACAAGTTGTCGTGTCATTTTTTATTCTTCCTGTCATGTCCAACTCCCTCTCTCCCTCACTCTCACCGTGCGCGCGAGCTGGAGGGAGCGAGCAGTCACTGGCGGACACACATACACACACACACACACACACACACTCACAGCGGTGCTGTCTTTTTATCTGAAAACTATCAATTTTAAATCTGCTTAGTGCTCCATTATCTGCGCCAGGAGGGTCAGAGAGGGTTTCTCCGAAACAAAAGGCTTTAAAAAAAAAGGGGGGAAAAAAAAAGATGCAATGGACAAGATGCGAACTCAGGTCTCCCGGGTGGCGGTCCAGTGCGCTAACCACTCAACCAAACTGGCAGTTGTGCAAAAGTAGTCCTTCATCATATAAGAAGTGTAATTCTTCTTCGGTAATGTCACCTGGACATTGCCATTAAAAATAAAATTAAGCCACGCATCTCTGCTCTCTGAGACTGGAAGAGTGTGTATCGACACATGTTGTGTAATGCAGCCAAGAACGTAACATTTAACTTTAGTAGCCATTCTGCTGAGATGAACTATTCTTCTTCTCCATTTGATTTATGGCGGATCGCAAACAACTGTTAGGTGCATATCGTTTTGTGATTGTTTCCGGTAAATTGTACAACACACCAGTAGTGCTAGTTAATGTTTATGCCCCAAATACGGATGATGTTGGTTTCTTTGAGAAATTATTCTCACTGCTCCCGGACCTAAACACATACTCATTGATACTCAGCGGTGACTTGAATTGCTGGTTGGACCCAGTTTTGGACAGATCCTCTACAAACCCTGCCACAGCCAGCAGGTCGTCCCACACTATTCGTGCCTTTCTATCTAAGTATGGCCTGTGCGATGTATGGCGTTTTTTACACCCAGCTGAGAGAGAATATTCTTTTTTTTCTCATGTTCATCACTCGTACTCGAGGATCGATTACTTTTTCATGGACAACAAACTTCTTCCCTCTGTCCGTGGCTGTGACTACCATAGTATTGTCATCTCAGACCATGCACCTGTCACTCTGTCTTTGTCCCTCCCTGACATTCCTATAAGGAGTAGACAGTGGAGATTCAATTCAACGTTACTGTCAAACAATGATTTTGTTACATTTATAGAAAAAGAAATAACCTTCTTTCTATCCATAAACAGAACTCCTGGGATCCCACTGTCAACAGTTTGGGATACCCTTAAGGCCTATCTTAGGGGACAAATCATTTCATATACCGCCCGGCTGAGGCAAAAATCTCAAAAAGAAAGAACTGATTTAGCCCAGCAGATAAAAGAAATTGATCAACAATACGCTCAAAACAAATGCCCTAATCTGTACAAAAAAAAAGTAGAACTCAAAACTAAGTTTGATTTATTGTCTACATACTCAATAGAACAATCACTTTTGAAAAGTAAATCATCATTTTACATACATGGAGAAAAGTCAGGAAAACTACTGGCAAATCAGTTGAAGGGTGCCATGGCTAAACAAATCATCCCTAAGATCCAATTAGAGAACGGCACCACAACTCTAGATCATTTACAAATTAACAGAGCATTTAAGGACTTTTATTCCCATTTATATACTTCAGAATCCCAAACCAACAAGAATTTATCTTCTCAGTTTTTCGAAAAGACCAATATGCCAAAACTCACACCCAACCTGAAAGATGCACTGGAGATCCCAATATCCCTGACAGAAATTGTGTCAGCTGTATCGGTAATGCAGTCTGGCAAATGTCCGGGTCCTGACGGCTTCCCTGCTGAATTTTTTAAGAAATTTTCTTCATTACTTTCCCCACTCCTACACTCGGTTCTCTTAGAGTCATTTGACCAAGGATCCCTTCCGAAATCTTTCTTAGAGGCCTGCATTACCCTCATTGCAAAGAAAGGAAAAGACCCAACTCACTGTTCCTCTTATCGACCAATCTCCCTTTTAAATACAGACGCCAAAATTTTAGCCAAAGTTCTTGCTCAAAGGTTGGAAAAGATCCTTCCTTTCATCATATCAAAAGACCAGACTGGATTCATTAAAGGCAGGCACTCCTTTTTTAATGTCAGACGCCTTTTGGACATTATTTACTCTCCTTCGGATACTGTTCCTGAGTGTGTGATTTCCCTTGATGCGGAGAAAGCATTTGATCGGGTTGAATGGGACTACTTGTTTAATGTTCTTGACAAATTTGGTTTTGGCCCCAATTTCATTACATGGGTGCAACTAATTTATTCACATCCCACCGCAACCATTCGTACCAACTCTCAGATATCCAAACCCTTCAGTCTACATCGAGGAACTCGCCAGGGATGCCCACTGAGCCCTCTACTTTTTGACCTGGCAATTGAACCTCTTGCCACTGCTTTGCGGTCCTGTGACACAATTTCAGGAATCTGGAGAGGCGATATGGAGCACAAGGTCTCCCTTTATGCTGATGACCTTTTACTTTTCATTTCTCATCCGACTGACACGTTGCCCTCCGTTTTATCATTACTTGAGGAATTTGGAATAAATTCTGGTTACAAATTAAACCTGAGTAAAAGTGTAATTTTCCCTGTCAATACCCTGGCGCAGACTCTTGACTTTGGTAAATGGCCTCTTAAAATTGAGAAGACAAAATTCTCTTACCTGGGTGTTACAGTTACGAGGAGGTATAAAGATTTATATCAAGAAAACTTTGTCTCTCTGTTGAATCAGACAAAGCAGGCATTATCCCGATGGTCACCGCTTTCCATTTCCCTCATAGGCCGTATTAACTCAGTCAAGATGGTCACTTTACCTAAGTTTTTATATCTTTTTCAAAATATTCCTGTTTTTATCCCTGGTTCATTTTTTGTTCAGTTAGATTCCATCATTTCATCATATCTGTGGCAAGGAAAGCGTCCACGCTTAAATAAGACACTTCTCCAAAAAACTAAGGCCGCAGGCGGTCTTGCCCTTCCAAATTTCCGCCTTTATTATTGGGCAGCAAACTTGCACTGTCTAGCATTCTGGTCATTCTATTACAACAGGCCTGACAGCCCTGACTGGGTAGAGATGGAGTCACAGTGTTCTGGGAAATGGTCATCCGTGGCTTTCTTGGGATCCTCACTCCCGCTTCCACCACTTACAACTGTTACAAATCCAGTTATAAAACACTCACTAAAAATCTGGGCACAATTTCGTAAATATNATGTGTTAAAATCTTGGACGGGGCGAGAAGTAAAAATGTTAATCAAGCGAAAGAAAGAATTAAAAATCAAGGGGAGGGGTTAAGTTGAGGCATTTCACCAAGGGTGGGCGGTAATCACCTCTTTTTAGCTTAAAAGGCTAAAGCTCGTCCTTATAGCTTCTCAGTGAAGTATTTTTGAGCATTAAAGTTGATCAGCTTTTAAAGTGTTCTTGGGGTACGGCCTCTACAACGATAGGCATAAAACTGTGATTAGCGCCACAAATTTCGGAACATTGACCATAAAAAACCCCGCTACGATTAATTATTAAGCCTATTTGATTTAAACGGCCTGGCACTGCATCTACTTTAATACCGAGGCTAGGAATAGCTCAAGAGTGCAAGACATCATCAGCAGAAATTAGTATCCGTACCGGGGATTCAACAGGAACTACTATTCGATGGTCTGTATTACTAAAAACACATCTACTCAAAAATTGTGGTGGCCATGAGTAAATAAACACAATGTGATTAAACAAATTATATAAAAATATAAAAAGTATATACACAACAAAATGCCTATAAAACATAAGCTGGTGAAAATTCTCAGTCGTCCAGGACATGATAAAATCAAAAAAGGCGTTCAATACAAGATCAACTGGACTTTATTTGTTGCAGAAAATGTTTCACCCTTTATCCAAAAGGCTTTTTCAATTCAGAATGGCAGCTGTGAGACTGAGAAGTTTTATACTAATAAAACGTATAAAACTTCTCAGCTGCCATTCTGAATTGAAAAAGCCTTTTGGATAAAGGGTGAAACGTTTTCTGCAACAAATAAAGTCCAGTTGATCTTGTATTGAACGCCTTTTTTGATTATAAAACATAAGAAATAGAAAAAAATTGTTTTTAGTCACTTAGTGTAACAGTTTTATTCCCTGCCCTTCCTCAACTTCAGCTACTCTGACTGTTCTGTGCTCATCTCCTCCATATGATACTGGTTGCCTCTCATAAAAATCAACACTTCAAAATTGGTGTCAGACAAGCTGGCTCTCTTGGCCCTCAAAATGTCCTTTCCCATCGAGAACAGGTGTTCAACTGCTGCACTGGAGGGGATGGGTGTGTTATATTTGGTGAACAGATCGATGAGTACCTGCTCACCCAAAAAGGCAGCATCGGTCAACACGTACACATCCTTTGAGGTTGTCTCCAGCCAGGTCTTTACAATGCTCTGTGCTTTGGACTTCAGTGACCTCTTGCTCCTACTTCCAATGGGCCTGATGCTGCTGAAGAGATCATCATCTTCCTCATCATCATCATTGCTGGGGGAGTTGCTGCCCACATCACAGGCTGCTTGCTCCAGGGCTGTTTTTACAACAGACTCCATGGCTTTAACCACTCTGCCAACCTGGCTGTTATCAAATTTCTCAAGCCAGAACAGGCGAAACTTGGGATGAAAGGCAGCAGCCAGCTGGCACTTCTGATCTTCAAGAAGGTGCCCAAACCTTTTCTTAATGCCTGCCAATAGTGCATCGATCAGTGGACTGCAGTACACAAGATGTTTTGACTTGGCTTCCCTCAACCTCATCATGGTAGTTGGCTGTTACTACTACTGTTGGCAGAAGGCTACCAAGATACGCCTGGTCTTCTCCATGGACTTTATCCAAGGCCTTCCCAACACTGGACATCACCTGGGCGTACTCATTCAGGAAGCTGACATCTGTTTTGGTGAAGGTCTGGAGCCTCAGCAGTGTCATCACATTGTGGAGAGCGACCCTATTTTTCTTCAAGACTTTGTTGAGCACGAGAACAGATTCATACATGGAGTTCCATCTGGTGCTGTTGGGAACCACCAGCCTCCTCTTCAGAGCATCAAATATGGTGTCTGCTGCCACTGTGCTGTGGTTCTGAAGATTCCACAGTCCCTGTGCCTTAGCCATGGACTTCCTGTACGATGACTTGAATGGAGCACTTTCAAGAGCCTTGTCAGCATCCACACTCGCTACCAAGTTGAAAGTATGGACGGCACACTTCATGTGTACAGGCAGGTTGCGTTCCACGCCACTGGGCTCATCGAGGATGTCATCAGCAGAGATGTACTCCACGTCATCGTGCCCAGCCTCTGGATCTGCAACCTAGATGATCTCATCATCTGGATCACCAGCAGCCTCATGAATTTCTGGCAAGACTTCAGCCTCTGAACCAAACTGTACAAAGGCCTTCACAAAGTTTTTTGCATTGTCCGTTGTAGTCCAGATCACCTTGTCTTGTAGGTTGAACTTATAATGAGTGTCCATCATAGCCTGCACAAGAACATCAAAGGTGTGGTGTCCTTTGATTCTCGTACAGGCCAGGACAGCGTGTTGCCTCGCACGGGTCCCAGGGTCCAGCCAATGTGCGGTCATACCCAGGTACGACTTGTTGTGCGCAGACCAGCAGTCTGCAGTAGTTGCAATCCATGGGATGTTCTTCAGTAAACTGTATACAAAAATTAATGCATTATTAAATAAATTTGTAACACACACATATTATTTAAATATTAAAATTCAGAAAGTTGATAAATGACACATAGATGAAACATATATTCATATTTTGACAAAAAAGAAAAGCTATTTTATTGCAAAATGTTTTTTGTCAAAAACCCTAACACTAACAGCTAGTGTTTCTACTCAAACAGTAGCTGCTCCCTATTGTGGGGAGGGGGGAGGAGGGGAGGAGGAGGGGGGTGGACCAAGTTAAAATGGTGGAGTCACAGGAGGGAGTAGGACCAAGTTAAAATGGTGGAGTCATTGTCTGTGTGTCAGCACATGCTCTGAAGAATGAGTAAACAATAGGAGTGGGGTGGTCTGATATCAGCCTGGAATTTTGTTGTTCTTCACTCAGATTTAAGTTTAACAACAAGTCTGTGTCATGAGTGGATACATATATTAACATACAGTAAATATGAAGTACAGAACACCATTCTAAAAAAAAAAACTTGTTAAAAAGAAAATACTTGACAAAAAAGAAAAGCTGTTTTATTGCAAAATGTTTTTTTGTCAAAAGCCCTAACACTTATGCCTCCTACCCACTGCACAACTCGAAACGCGCCTGCCGTCCCCTTTTGGCCGCTGGTCACGGTCCCACTGACCACTGAACACCGTCTGATGACGTACACTAGGGGGTAGCAGAGGGAGGGGTCTCTGGCTTGTTTTCCGGGTTCAGTTGTTGTTTTAACTGCACCTCCGACGGTCTTCGATGAGATTAAAACTTTTTTTTATGTTTGGGGTGATCTACACTGGAGAGGACAGCAGCCTGTCAGCAGCAACTGTAAAAATGCCACGTTTCTTACCGGAGTTTGGTTCCAATTCCTGGAGGCTCGATCCGGTGAGTTTTAAAAGTCCGAAAAAAGTCCCGTTGTGGTTGTGTAATCAGATAGCGAGGCTCTCCCGACTGTTTGCCGGATGCGTCGAGCCGCCAGAGATCAACATTTGGGACGTCGGCGGCTCGACGGCGACGCGCGCGTGCGTGTGCAAGCTGCCCCCGCGCCGCTTCGATCACTTGAATCGCGCCGCTTCCTTGTTCGCCGTGACTCCACGCGTCTCCTCCATAGACTTTGAATGTAAACCGGTGTTATCCGGCCGCTTCGGCCGCTCGACAAAGGGGGCAGTGGGTACGAGGCATAACAGCTAGTGTTTCTACTCAAACAGTAGCTGCTGCTTATTGAGGGGAGGGGGAGGAGGGGGGAGGACCAAGTTAAAATGGTGGAGTCACAGGAGGGGGGAGGAGTGGACCAAGTTAAAATGGTGGAGTCATTGTCTGTGTGTCAGCACATGCTCTGAAGAATGAGTAAACAATAGGAGGGGGGGTGGTCTGATATCAGCCTGGCATTTTGTTGTTCTTCACTCAGATTTAAGTTTAACAACAAGTCTGTGTCATGAGTGGATACATATATTAACATACAGTAAATATGAAATACAGAACACCATTCTAAAAAAAAAACTTGTATATGTACCTCGTCAGATGGTTTTCCAGCTGTCCATGGCGGGCCAAAATCCTCCTGCCTAGGGTGCGCCGAGACATGGATGACTTGCTGGGGTTTAACATCTTGATCAGGTCAACAAAGGTGGGGGACTCCACTACACGCAGCGGAAGCATGTTGTGGACAAACATGTCGACAATCTGTGTGTCCACCATACACTACCTTACGGCAGTGGAGGATGATTTAAAGAAAGTTTCAGCAAGGCTGGGCTACCGTGCTTTCTTTGGTTGGGATGACTGGCTGCTTGCACTGGCACTGCTCTCCACAGAAAGTCTGTCTTTTCCACGTAAGGACCCAGACTTCACTGCCAACTCAAACTGCGCAACTCGTGTTGGATGTTTTCGGCTGACATGCGACTTCAAATTGAAAAGACTCCTCAATTGTCCTTTGATTATCTTTTTTTTTGGTTGGCACAAGATACACTGAAAGTACATAGACTTTTCATTCAACTTATCTTTCGAGTCAAAAATGAAATAGTCCTTCAGGTGGGGCCACGGGTGAGACTCAATGCTCTCTTCTTCGGTGACTTCCTCAGCCACAGCGGATGAAGATCCTTCATCCACACGTGGTTCATCCACAGGCTGCTGAGAAACCTCCATAACTTGTTGTTCACCCTCCATGTTAACTTCTTCGTCTACTCACTGTTCGAGCAATAAGGCTGCAGAGAAAAACACACTGGCGGCTGCTAACTGGCTGCTAACTTGACCAATCATGTCTTTCTTGTCACATGACAGGTAGTAGTAGCCAATAGCTAGGGCCCCTTAGGGCGGGCCCCGCTCATAAATCAACCAACCGGACGACTGCTCACGGACCACATCAGGATATGGTCCGTCTGTTAGCAGTTTAAAAGCCTGTAAAATACGTTTTTTTTTTTTCGTTTTTACTGATAGATAATTAGTAAAATACGTTTTTTTGTCGTTTTTACTGATAGATAATTAGTTATTAACGGTACTGCATTTTACATAAAAATAGCGCAAATCCGCTTATGAATTATAAAAGTTAGTCAAAACGTTGTTACGCTGACAAAAACGTTAGGTCCGCTGTAAACGGATTAGCGCATTAGCAGTCCCCAGCATAGGGCATAGAAATATGCCCACCTTTGGTGGATATGTTGTGATTGAACTGTTTCACAGTTAGCTTTAATCCATAAACCTAAGTGAAGATGTACCTCTGTTTTGATCTTACTAGATTTCCACGACACACACAAAGCTGTCCTGCATGAAGATGCCTGGATTTTTCAGACCTTGCACAGTGAGTGTCATGAAATAATTAACATTACATCTGTGTATTAGGTGAACAGCTCATCAAACATCCTAACATGCTTAAGGACTTCCCCTTGTTCAAACCTTAAAGGTTCAGTATGTAATTTCTGGAACACGCTGGAACTTAGGAAAATTTTGAACAGAGACACGTTTCTGGTTCCTCCCCCTCAGAGCCATAAATGGCTCTGCTCCACCTTGCTCTGCTGAAATTCAAATTCAAGCTCTGTTTTTATTGGCTGATTCAAATTAGAGCTCTGTTTTTATTGGCTGGTTACAAACTCTGTTTTTATTGGCTGGTTAGCGGCTGGTCACTCTGTGTTTTTAGTGTTTTTATAAATGCTGATAGAGTGCTTCTCTATCTAGAGGACTATAGTTTTTTTCAGAGATTACTTGTCTAAAATCAGTATGTCAAGAGGTAGTGACAGAGTAAAGAAATATGTTAAAAATATATTAGAAAATTACATACAGCTCCTTTAAAGGTCCACTGACATGATTTTTTTTACTATTCATCAAATTGCTCAAAATATATATATTTTATCATTTAAATATGTTCGTTTTTGCAAACAAAATGATAAATCACTTTAATTTTGCTTTAAAAGTGATTTTGAACTTCAAGCCGTGTTTAATCATGGGAAATCCGATTACACACGAACGCACCATCTGTGACGTAGTGATGAGGCAGAGCTCTGGGCTTGTCACAGTGCGCGGGTATGAGCAGCTCGACATGAAGGTAAGTCTGATACAGCATCAGACCTAAATTAGATCCTGTTGTTTCTTGTTCCATCACCCAAACTATTTTCTGCTTCCCAAAATGAAGACAAATAGCTCAAATCTTCACATAGATTGCTAAATTCGTCTGGTTTTAAATTGTCCGCTATTAAAGAGACCAGAGCCCTCTGCCCGGTGTTATATATATATATATATATATTCAATCATTACACACAGACTGATATATTTCAAACGTTTATTTCTTCTAATGTTGATGATTAAAACTGACAACTAATGAAAACCCTAAATTTGATATCTCAGAAAAATTGAATATTACTTAAGACCAAAACAAAAATAAAAATAAAATATTTTTAGAAATGTTGACCAACTTAAAAATATGAACATGAAAAGTATGAGCATTTACAGCATCAATACTTAGTTTTGGCTCTTTTTGCCTGGATTAATGCAGCAATGTGGTGTGGCATGGAGTCCATCAGTCTGTGGCACTGCTCAGGTGAGCCCAGGTTGCTCTGATAGTGGCCTTCTGCTCTTCTGAATTGTTGGGTCTGATGTATCACATCTTCTTCACAATACTCCATAGATTTTCTGTGGAGTTACGGTCAGGCGAGTTTGCTGGTCAGTTAAGAACAGGGGCCCTCATTCACGAAAATGTTCGTATTTTTATCCTAAATTTCTCCTACTTTTGTTCGTACGAAGCGTTCGTACGAACATGCCACGTCAGATTCAACAAAGTCTTCTATCCTCAGGAAAAGTGTGTAAATGGGTTGCGTAAATATGATGAATCCCACCTGTTCCAACCACCTGCGCGTGCACGCGGAGAGGTCATTTACATAATTCCCACCCCTCAAAACACCATATAAGGCTACGTTTCCTGCCTCGGAGGCAAAACGTGTTCGTGCATAAAATGACAGCGAAAAGTAAAAAAGAAGAACTCTACCGGTGCGGAGATTGAAGTTCTGCTCTCCTTGATCGAGAAAAGTAAATCTGTCCTTATTAGCAGCGTCACTCATGGGAGTAAATGACCAACTAATGCCAAAGAATGTTTGTTTATAATAAATGTGGACCTTAAAATATACATGTGTACTGGTGGCTAACTGGTTAAAGCATTGCACCGCTTTTCGAGATTTCGTGGGTTCGATTCCCACAAGGTACAGTATGCCTATTTTTTCCCCTTCCTTCTTTAGATACTTTATGCTTCATTTCTTGTTGTATTGTAAATAGTTTTCTTGTGTTTTTTAAATCTGGAATGAATTAAAAGGAGAAAAAAAAACGTTGTCCCATGTGGGACTCGAACCCATAAGTTCGGTACTGCGACGCAACGCTTTACTGATTGAGCTATCTGACAGCTATGACTGCAACAGGAGGAGGTCAACCTAAAGTCTGCGTTACCGAAGTCTGCGTTACCGAGACAAATTAAACTTAAATTAATTCATAATTTAAGTTGGTTTTAGTTTGAGATCTTCATATTAATATTGTAGTGTTAGAAAACGGCATTGATAACAAATTGATTTTAATTTAAATACTTTAATCCGTTAGTCATTATTACATTTAAAAATATAATTCGACTTCAAACAGAACCTATTGTCAAGAACAATTGTGGTGCGTGACTTTTTTAAACTCTAAATATTTTCTAAATAACGAAATATGAAGTTATTAGTGGAGAAATTCCGTCTGGATGACAGCAGACTGACGCTCCTAAAATATACGACAGGTCCGGACCACTCGTAAATTTTGTTCGTATCTGAAAAAAATCGTAGGATACGAAAACATTGTTGAATGCCGCAAATGATCCTAAATCACTCGTACGCACAGTTTAAGAACAAATCTGTGCGTACGAACGGTTCGTGAATGAGGGCTAGGGATACCATGGTCCTTAAACCAAGTACTTGTAGCTTTGGCACTATGTTCAGGTGCCAAGTCCTGTTGGGAAATTTAATCTGCAAGAATAATCTAGGCTCATAACACCTGGAGCCTCATGTACAAAGACTTGCGTGGACTTCTTACTGAAAAGTGACGTACGGTCAAATCCAGAAAACGGCGTACGCACAAAAAAATCCAGATGTATCAAACTGTGCGTACGCCAGAATCCACGCACATTGCTTTTGTACATTCATTCATTCATTCAACCTTTATTTATACAGGCTAGCCTCGTTGAGTCACGGGGACTCATTTACAAGATAATAATACATCACAATCAACGTGGAATTGAGCGCACATGAGAGAGTGGCCGACTCCGCCTTTGACACGCCTCCATATAAATATGCAAATTCATTTAAATATGCCTTGCACCAGAGGAATGTCGTCTTGTCCCATCATGCATCACGTTTTTCAACTGCTAAAACAGCTAAAAATAACCAAAAAACAAGAATTGAAGCTGTGCAAGACTATTCAGTCTTTCTGTTTTTTATATCTTTTGCAGGTTATTTTGTTATTTATTTTTATTTTTTTGAAAATTTATTCATTTCATTTAAAAACATGACAATTATACATACAATACAATAACAAAAAGTAAATTAAATAAAATGAAAGGTGGCAGAAGAAGAACTAGTCTTATGAAAACTGCCCCTTTTTACTCAATTCTAATGTAAATCAAATTATATATATAAAATTTTATTTCAAAAAGAAAATAACAATCTAGCTAAATTAAAAACATAAAAACTCAAACATCTTAATCAAATCAGACAACTTAAGTAGATATATAATAATAATAATAATAATAATAATAATGAATTCAATTTATAACGCACTTTTCATTAATGAAAATCTCAAAGTGTTACAAGGAGCAACAGAATTAAATGACAATAAAACAAATAAAACAATTAAAATCAATAACAATATCAGCTAAGATCAAAAGTAGAATCATGAGGAGGTAGAGTATGCTTGGTCGAAAAGAAAGGTCTTCAAGCCGCTCTTAAAGTCAACCACAGACTGTGGGGCTCTTAGACATGTGTATATGTATTAACGATTCCCATATTCTTCCAAGAAACTCGTCTTTATCAGTCTCTTAAATGTACACAGTGATCTGGCATTCTTAACAGTATCTTCCAAACCATTCCACAATCCAATTCCCTGAATTATTGTGGATCGTTCCTTCAAACTACTACTAAAATAAGGCTTCACAAACATCTCAATTCCTTTAAGAAAATATACACTCTCTCTTTTAACAAAATGTGTTTGAATCTTGTCAGGTAACATGCCTTTATGTGCCTTATACATAAGCAACAAAATGTTATAATTAACCAAATCATAGAATAGTTATATTCTAATTGCGTCCATGTGGATGTAATAATTGTTAATCATGTGTGTTTGGTGTGAACAATAATGATTTTCACATCATGAACAGTTTCTCAGAATCACCTCTAGGTGTCGCCAATGGAACCAAAACCACAGAAACGTGCGTACGCCAGCCCTGGAGTTGCCGTGGAGCTGCGCACATTTCCACGTTCAGTTCTGTTTTGATACATACGGAGTTTTGCGTGGAAAATGGCATACGCAAGGTTTTTGTGCGTACGCACCGTTGATACATGAGGCCCCTGAGCAGTGACACAGACTGATCGATTCCATGCCACGACGCATTGCTGCAGTAATCCAGACAAAAGGAATCCCAACTAAGTATTGATGCTGTACATGCTCATACTTTTCATGCTCATACTTTTCATGCTCATACTTTGCATGTTCATACTTTCCATGTATGAACATAATACTTTTATATAATACATAATATATATATATATTATATATATAATACATAATACTTTTTAGTTGGCCAACATTTCTAAAAATCCTATATTTTTCCCCAGTGGTCTAAGTAATATCCCAATTTTCTGAGATACTGAATTTAGGGTTTTCATTAGTTATCAGTTATAACAATCAACATTAAAAGAAATAAACACTTGAAATATATCAGTCTGTGTGTAATGAATTAATATAATATACAAGTTTCACTGTTTGAATGGATTTACTGAAATAAAACTATTAGAAAAGGACATTAAATAATAAAGTCAAACTGTTATAAAGCACTTGATTCTGATAATCACTTTCATTCTTTTTAGGATGAGCCAGAGCTGATGGAGATGCTGCTGTGGCACTTGTCAGAAATCAGTCATTTCTACACAGCTCACATCGTGGACTTTCCTCGTGGATGGACAAGTGTCCACTCTGTCCTGCCTCTGTCGTCCTGCCTAGCTTCGCTGCTATCCCATCAGTTTGTCAACATCAACAGTGAGTAGAAGTTGTTCGCTGTCTGTTTTTCATGTTGTCTTTGCAGTTCATTGTCCAGCTGAAAGTGCACATGTTCATTTTTGTGTTGCTGTAATTTCTACACAGCTCACATCGTGGACTTTCCTCGTGGATGGACAAGTGTCCACTCTGTCCTGCCTCTGTCGTCCTGCCTAGCTTCGCTGCTGTCCCATCAGTTTGTCAACATCAACAGTGAGTAGAAGTTGTTCGCTGTCTGTTTTTCATGTTGTCTTTGCAGTTCATTGTCCAGCTGAAAGTGCACATGTTCATTTTTGTGTTGCTGTAATTTCTACACAGCTCACATCGTGGACTTTCTTCATGGATGGACGTCTGTCCTGCCTGCCTCTGTCATCCTGGACGTCTGTCCTGCCTGCCTCTGTCGTCCTGGACGTCTGTTCTGCCTGCCTCTGTCGTCCTGGACATCAGTCCTGCCTGTCTCTGGTGTCCTACCAGCTGCCTCCATCCATCACCTGTGTATCAACACCTTCTGCCTCTATGACTGCTGCAAAAGCAAAAAAACACACCTTTTGTGATGGACAGAACTGCTCACATCAGGACCACACACCTGAACTCACACCTGGCCTAAAATGCTCCCATCATTCATTGTTGAGCACTGGCTAAGCAGTTCCATCTGATCCAGGTTTGAACTTGAGAAAAACATCAGTGTCTACCTACACTTCAGTCAAAGTAAGGGAATTTTGTTTCCTATTTCTGTTGCTTCTAGCTTTTTTAGAGTTCATGGACTTCTTTTTCATGCACATGGACATGGACTGCACACCAAGGCACTGGTTTCAAAAACATGATGGTTGCAACATGTTTCTGATGGATGTGATTTTATGCTGATTTGGTGCTGATTCATGTCAATAGCTGCTGCTGATGGATGGATGGATGGATGGATGATGGATGGATGGGAGTTGCTGCTGTTTGATGTTAACAACTGGTGCTCTTTGAGAAGTGTCCAGCCGAAACCAGCTGCTCACATGATCAAGGAGGACCATTAGCAGCTGGTTTTGGCTGTCATCAGCCAACTGGTTGATCCACTGTGAGAAGGTGCTATTTATAAGACTGAGCTGAATACAGCAGCTCAGGCTGAGGAAGTCTTCCGGACGAAAGACGAAACGTTTCTACAATTTTTTTGCTTTATTTTTTATTTTTTTTTTGGAATGTCCAAAGGACCAGACTTAGCTTTTTTTTAGATTTTTCTACCTGGATTATTGAGCATGCATCAGGGTACTGTGCAGTATTTTATGTGTTTTTTGATAATCATTTAGCTAGCCGCTTGGAAATAAAGTAATGTACATGTTTATGGTACAGTATGTATACGCTTGTTTTGTCTCATGTCGACAACAAACTAATAAAAATTGAGTTTTGTTACCTTTAAAAATGTCTCATCTTGTACTTAAATTTTTAAGGTCTGTTAACTAACTTTCCTGCGTTATAAAAGTGAAAACTTTAAAGTCTTGTTAAATGAAATAAAGGGGCTTCGTTTTGTCCTGGTATAGAGTAGGGAGAACAGTACAACATGGTTTGTGGATAACAGACGAGATGAAGTACCCAGAGAACCCATGCATGTACACGGAGAACATACAGAAAGACATCTGGCTTGGATTTTAACACCTGAAACAGTGCTACCAACTGCGCCATTGTGCAACCTCAAAACTGTAAATTTACTCGGAACCCAATTTTAGGTCTTTTGCAACTTCACGATAAATTATTTTCATGTGTTCAATGTTAAACTGGTTAGATGTATGGAGTTTTTTTGGAGCTGGTATACAAGTTTTTAGCTACTTCTCTCAATTCATGATTAATAAAGGTTCTGGACCAAATTAGTCCGCCTCCGATATGAGTATCATAAACGGGTCCAAAACGGATCCAGTCTGGATGAAGCATTCCATGAACGGATCCAAAACGGATCCGAGCCGGATGAAGCATTCCATGAACTGGTCCAAAACGGATCCGGGCCGGATGTACCTAAAAAACCCTCTTTAATGAGTGGATCCAGATAGGATCAGGTGTGCAAGTGGACTCCGATCCGGATCCGTTTTAAGCATCCGTTTCGGATCCTACGGTAGATCCGGAACGGATCCGGTCCGGAATCCATTTGCTATCAGGGTCACCTCTGGAATGCTCTACCGCCAGACCTTCGAAACACCACCTCCCTTTCTCGGTTCAAGACTGCCCTGATAACACATCTCTTTAGACTAGCTTATCATTAACTTTACTAAATGTATTTTTATTATTTTGTATTTTATAATCTTTATGTGTTTTATATTTCAATTTGTTACTGATAATGTTTGAACTGTATTTGTTTGTTAAGTGTCCTTGGGTGTCTTGAAAGGTGCTTTTAAATAATAATAATAATAATAATAACAATGAATTCAATTTATAACGCACTTTTCATTAGTGAAAATCGCAAAGTGCTACACACATTGAATGCTACACACATTCATACACCGGTAACGGCAGACTACCATGCAAGGTGCTTTCCAGTCCTACCGGGAGCAACTCTGGGTTAAGTGTCTTGCCCAAGGACACAACGACACATGGTGTGGGGAACCGGGATTCGAACCGCCAACCTTCCGATCGGGGGACGACTGCCATTACCACTACGCCATGGCCGCCTGTAAAATTATTATTATTATTATTATTGTTATTATTATTATTATTATTATTATTATTATCTTGTCTTGAGTTTTTGACCCGTTCAGCTTACTAAAGCAAAGTTTGTTCATTTTGTAAGAATCTCCTCCATCCTCCTCACCACTCCCCCATTTCCCAG
>JBBPBX010003225.1:0-18107 GCA_038048925.1 Garcialebias charrua | reverse complement strand
TCTTTTTGGGTGCCTGGTCCTTGGTGTGCTGGGCTGGTTTCCCCCAGCTGCTACTCCCTACTGCTCTGGCTCCTGGCTTGAGGCTGGCTTGCGGTCGCTGTCGGGTGGGGCGCATGAATGGCATGACAGAGGCTCTGTCGGAATGTCTGTGTGTGCCTGTTTATGCCTCAGGTTGGGGTTTGGGTGGTCCCCTCTCTTGGATCAATTTGGACCTCCCATTTAAGGTGGGTCTACATCCCCCATCGCGCTCCCCTCCGGTGGCAGGCCCACCTGCCACCGATGCATTGATGGCTTTCGGCATCTGGGCTGGGTGATTGGGTGTGTGTCGACCCACCCTGGTGGCTGCCTGCCAGGGCCTGGCTGTCCTGGCTCTGTCGGGCCTCTTTTGAGGGGTGGTATGACCTCAGGGCTTGGGACTCGGTGTCTATGGCCGGATCTACTCAGAGGGGTGGGTTGCTGTCAGGGTCTGTGGGCTCATTGCTGCAGCCTCTTGGAGTCTCTGTATTGTGGTAGGTGGGGGTCGCTCGGGGCTTCCCTCTGCTTCTCTCTGGGGAGGTGCGGTTGTCCCTGTTGGGGGACTCCTGGTGTTATGGGTTTGGGGGCCACTGTGTGTCAGTGGCTCTGGTCCTCCCTGTGTTACCAATGTGTCCTGTGGGGGCAGGTCTGTAGGTCCCCGCATCCACTATTGAACATTTTTATGGAGAAACCTTATAGTGACAAGCATGCTCACACAGGTGTTTAGATTCAGGTGTTTATCAGATACACTCTCAGTGGAGTTGTGGTGGCCACTAAATATATCTTGAATTACCATGTACCGTATAAAATACTTTCTAATTATGTTATAAGCATTATTATACTGTATATGTTGTTTTGTTGTTGTGGTTTCTCAGTTTTGTCGTTTTTTTCTTTCCACAGGTCTAGAGGCAGATTTCAACGATGTTGATTTTTGTTCTCTTTATACCTCTCTCTCTCTTTTCTACTCCTACCTCATTCTTTCCCTTTTGACCCTTCTCTCACTTTTCTGCCTTAAGTTTTCTTCTTTGTCTTTTCATCCCTGTGTCCATTACATCATAAACAAACCCAAAGCAAATTCTAATAAAGTTTTATTTATATATAAAGTGGAACATTAAGGTCAGCCATAATGCTCTGCTTGTGAAAGCAAATCTATTGGGCATCACCTCGACACTCAGAAAATAATTCTGGGTGCCACAATGCCGAACAAGACAAGGGGGAGAAAAAAAAAGAAAGAAAGATTGGTCATACCTACCTCACACCAAAGAAAAGACAGATATGGAGGTAAGCAAAGTCTGCATTTATTGTCGAGAGAAGGGGCTCTTCATTGCCCATTGCCCACTTCAGGGAAGTCAATCAACCCACCAGTAAAGCAGGAGATACTGGTGGGAAGCTCAACCATTCCTTCTGCTTCGCACCTATTATTAAACACTACCATTCATAGTGACCTAGAAAGACTTTCTGTGCTTTCCCTCGTTGACTCTGGGGCTGAGCAAAATTTAATCATCAAAGACCTGGTGGATAGACTGAACACCCCCGCGCAGACTCTTCCACACCCTGTAACCATTACAGGTCTCACCAGAGAGAGCTTCACTACAGTCCAGTTCAGGACACATAAGGTACATATGACCATCTCCGGAAATCACAATAAGCAAACTGAGTTTTTGTTTTTGATTCCCCTTTCACACAGTTAGTTCCCATGGCTAAAGGAACACAATCTCATGATAAATTGGGTGGATAAGAGAGTGAACAAGTGGAGCACACATTGTTTGAAGGACTTCTGCTCCCACGTTCACTAAAGAGTTTGTGGTCAATGAAGACATAGACCTGTCCAAGATCTCCTCCGTGTATCACGACCTAGCCCAAGTTTTTAGTAAACAAAAAACTTGTCTCTATCCCCTCACCATTCCTATGACTGTGTCATTGACCTCCTACCAGGCGCACCATTACCCTTGAGCTGACCCTACAATTTATGGACCCGAGAGAGAGTCTATGAGAAATTACTTTGAGGAGTCACTTGACCCAGGGATTATCCGCCCCTAGGGCCATGTCTCCTGTGGGGGTGGGTTTTTTCTTTGTTGCTAAGAAGGACAAGACTCTTCGTCCGTGTATAGATTACGGATGTCTCAATCAAATAACAGTCAACAACTACAAATACCCCTACTGTTAATAGATTAGCCATGAACAACTTCACTTAGCTAGATCTTCGCAGCGCTTACCACCTAGTAAGAATTAAGGAGGGGAATGAATGGAAGATGGCATTTAGGACCCCTCTTGGCCACTTTGAATATCTAGTTATGCCATTTGGTCTCACCAATGTCCCCCACAGTATTTCAAGCACTAGTTAATGACATACTGTACTTAGAGATTTCTTGAATATATTTGTGTTTGTTTATTTAGATGACATCCTTATTTACTCTAAGCACCAGGAACAACACACCCAACATGTCAGAACAGTACTACAAAGACTTTATGAAAACGGACTGTTTGTAAAAGCCGAAAAATGTGAGTTCCATGTTTCATCTATATCATTTTTGGGTTTTATCTTCGAGGGTGAATGTTATCGCACTGACCCTGCGAAGACATAGGTGGTGGTGGAATGGCCTGTGCCAGAGAACAGAAAGCAGCTTCAATGGTTCCTTGGGTTTGCTAACTTTTACCGAAGGCTCGTCAAAACTATAACAGAATTGCTGCTTCACTTGCTCAACTAACTTCCACCCTGAGGACATTCAAATGGACTCCTGAAGCCAACTCCGCATTCGGTAAGCTAAAGAAGTTGTTTTCATCCACACCCTTGTTCTGTCACCCTGATCCAAATGACAGTTTATCCTGGAAGTGGACACCTCAGACACAGGTGTCGGAGCAGTTCTTTCCCAAATAACTCCTCCGGACCACAAGGTACACCCCTATGCCTTCTTTCCCAAAGATTATCACCCACTGAACAAAACTATGATGTGGGGAACCACAAATTGCTGTCAGTCAAGGTAGCCTTGGAGGAGTGGAGGCGCTGGCTGGAGAGTACTGGGGTTCCATTTCTGATATGGACTGACCACAAGAACCTCACCTACCTGTGGGATGCCAAGAAGCTGAACCCCAGACAAGCACGTTGGTCTTTATTTTGCATTAGGTTTAACTTTCTTCTCACTTTCAGACCTGGTTCTAAGAACGTGAAGCCTGATGCCCTCTCTCATCAGTTTTTTCCACCTGAATATCCTGAGAAGGAGGAGAACATTCTGTCCCCCTCCTGTGTAATTGGCCCTCTCACTTGGGCCATTGAGAAGGAGGTTTTGGAGGTCCAAATGGCAGAATCTGACCCCAGGATGGATTTTAATGACACCATGTTTGTCCCTCTGAATATAAAGGCAAAGGTACTAGAATAGACTCACATAACAAATTATCCTGTCACCCAGGCATCACTCGTATGCTCTCCCTCAAGCAACATTTTTGGTGGCTGTCACTGAATCAGAATGTTAAAGAGTTTGTGGCAACTTGCTCCACATGTGCCAGAAGTCTCCTTCACCTTCCTCGAACCAAATTGAGGACCATGGGAGATTGGGCATTCTGTGTGGCTGCCCCCCACCTCTGGAACTCCCTCCCTGACTATCTGAGAGCTCCACAATCACTGGTTGACTTTAAAAAAGGCTTAAAGACCTTTCTTTTTAAGCAAGCCTACTCTGCCTCCACATTATTTTATCTCTGATATTAGTTGATATTATCATTGTTTTTAGTTGATTTTATTACTGTTTTTTTTGTTGTTATTTTATCATTGATTTTACTTGATTTTATCACTTGTTTTTATTTGATCATTGATTTTAGTTGCACCTTGTAGCACTTTGAGATTTTTGTTAATGAAAAGTGTGTTACAAATTAAATTCATTATTATTATTATTATTAAATAAGAGCAGCAATCAACCTCCAGCAGGTCAGTTACAGCCCTGCCTACTCTGAATCATCCACGGTTGCATAACTCCCTGGATTTTGTGATGGGTTTACCTCCTTCAGAAGGTAATACTATTGACAGATTTTCCAAAGCAGCCCAATTCCTTCCCTTGCCCAAGTTGTCATCAGCGTTGGAAACTGAAAGTTATGCACCATAACTCATGTTCCCTGAAGAAAGGGAACGAGGTGCAACACATGACTATGGGAATTGCGCCGCCTTGCGGTTCACCTGAAGTAATACAATCACGCCTCTTTAGGAGGCAGGTGGGCGTCTGCGTCACCACAGAGGCCCCGCCCTCTTGGCATAAAGACGCTTGCGCCCATCCCACTTCCTCCAAATGCACTTCACCGAGCTTTGGGCATTGAAAAGGGCAAACTGTGTTGCACCTCGTTCCCTTCCTTCAGGGAACATGAGTTATGGTGCATAACTTTCAGTTCCCTTATCAGTCAGTCACTCGGTGCAACACATGACTATGGGAACGTAATTCATTCACGCCCTTTGAAAATGCTCAGTAAAATGCATGCTTGTGAGACATTCGTCTTTATACTTTAGGCGTTTTGGCTGATCTCTACTGTGTGTTAGAGAGTACAGCCTGAGTGATGTCACATGCAGTGACATCCAAACTGTAATGTTTTGCAAACGTGTTTGTGGAACTCCAGTTTGCAGCAGCTCAAATGTCTGCCACTGGTACGCCCTTAAAAAGAGACCATGAGGCAGCTAGGCCCCGAGTGGAGTGGGCGTGTACCCTAGAGGGCACCTGTTGACCTTTACTGCTGTACGCCCTTTTTATGACCTCAGTCACCCAGTGTGAGAGGCGCTGTTTTGAAAGGGCTCTGCCAGCAGCAGGATTGGCAAAACATACAAACAGTTGGTTTGTTTTCCTCCAACTAACAGTTCTGTTGATGTAAACACTCAAGGCCCTGACAGGGCAGAGTGCATTCAACCGTCAAGCTTTCTGTGTGTAACTTTTATTACTTGTGTTATTTTAGTATGTAGCATTTTTTATTTCCATTGCCTTCTTTTATCGCTGTGGTTTCTTATTCTATTTTCATTGATCTATTGTTCCCGTTTATTTTTTCTTTTTATCCTGTTAAGCACCTTGGTCAATGCAAGGCATTGTGGAAGGTGCTATACAAATAAAGTTTATTATTATTATTATATAACCGTCTCTGCTCCTCAGTGAGGAAAGGATAGGGAGGAAACGCAGAGAGCTCAAAGTCCAGACTCCTGGGATTTAGAGTTGGTACCTTTGGGACATATGCAAGGTGACCCTTGACCTGTCAGGGGCAAACCTGGTACACATTGGGTGCACAGATAAAGCGTGGAGGTCACCTACACGTTTAGCTGAGCAGAGAGCCAAGAGCAAAGCAGTTTTATAAGATAACAAATCTATCTTAATGTTACTTTTGAGGCTCAAACGGAGGCTCACATAAGGTATCCAGGACTAACTGAAGGTCCCAATCAGGGGCCAGAGTCCTGCTAGGGGGCCTTTTCCTTAGTACACCCTTCTTGAAGCGTATCATGAGAGGGTGGGCACCAGGTGTTTTACCCCCCCAGCCTTCGTGGCACACCGAGATGGCTGACAAAAACACCTTGATGGTAGAAAATGAGCTGCCTTTTTCTAGCAGGTCCTGTAAAAAGCTCAGGAGCTGGACCAGGTCACAGTAATATGAAATAATATTCCTTTCCACACACCAGGCCTCAAAAACACGTCATTTCCGAGCGTAGAGAGTCTGAGTTGACTGGGCTCTCGCTCCCTTTATCATGTTTATGACATTACTGGGGAGGCTGGAGGCCATCAGCCTATTCCTCTTAGCGGCCAGGCTGAGAGCTGCCACAGTTCTGGATGTGGATGAAGGAGCTGCCTATGGGCCTGTGTCAGCAGGTCCCTGTGGGGGGGCAGCTGCCATGGTGTCCCTGATAACAGTGAAATCATTTCTGGGAACCACGGTTTCCGTGGCAATCTGGGAGCTATGAGGATCAGGGAAAGAGCTCCCCTCCGTACACGTTCCAGCGTCACCTGGATCAGAGGAACGGGTGAGAACGCGTAATATAGCACCCCTGCTGGCCAGCTGTGTGCCAGAGCGTCTGTTCCCATTGGGGCATCTGTCTTTTTCAGTGAGAAGTACATGCCACAGTGCGTGCTAGTTTTGTAGGTGAACAGATCGACGGATGCCTGCCCGTATCATGACCAGATCTGGTCCACGATACGTGGATTCAGTCTCCACTCTGAGGCTAGCAGTGGCCCTCTGGAGAGGGCGTCTGCCCCGTGGTTTAGCTCGCCCGGGATGTATGTCGCTCTCAGTGACAGTATTCAGGGACTGCACCACGTGAGCAGTTTGTGTGTCAGGCTGAGGGACCTTGTCCCCCCTTCTCTGTTGATGAAGGACACAGTGGTTCTGTTGTCCAATTTTATCAGGACATGTTGTTTTGTGATCAGTCCTTTTTTGTAAAAATGCTTCACAGCCAGAAAAACAGCCTTCAATTCCAGGAAGTTGATGTGGAGTCTCGCATCCTGCTGTTTCCGGAGACCTTGGGCATTCTGGTTCCTGCAAAATGCTCCCCAACCTCCCTTTGAAGCATCTGTTGTGATCACCACACGAGAGAGTACTCTTCCTAGTTTGACGCCTGTCGTGAACACAGAAGGATCCCTCCAGGGTTCCAGGGCTGTCATGCACTCTGGGCTGATCAGTATTTTTCCTGTCCGCCTGAGGGAGGCAAGACGCGTTTGTTTGTTTAGCCATATTTGCAGCGCTCGCATTTTTAATAATGCTTGAGGCACGTAGAGAATGGCTGCTGCCAGAAGACCCAGCAGGTGCTGGCAGAGCTTCAGAGACACTCTCTGGTCCAGCTGGAAGCGAGACAAGCATAGTTGTATTGAAGAGATTCGCTCCTCTGAAAGCCGTGCTCTGTACAAAATGGTGTTGACCTGTACACCGAGAAATACGGTAATCTGTGAAGGAGTCAAATCGTTTTTCTGCAGATTTATCACGAACCCTAGATCCTCCAGGTGCGCCATCACCATTTGTGAGTGCAACTGGGGTTGTGCTCTGCTCTCGGCCAGAATTAAAAGATCGTCGAGATCATTCATAATCCTGACCCCTTGACCACTGAGCGGGGCCAAAGCTGCATCCAGACATTTTGTAAAGGAGCAGTTTTTAGCCCAAAAGGTAAAGCTGTGAATTCGTAAGCTTTCCCTTCGAATGCAAAGCGAAGATATTTTCTGTGTTTCTTCCAAATGCTCACGTGGAAGAAAGCGTCTTTTAAGTCCACTGTGCATGCGTGATCTCCCGGTCTCACAGACTGGATCACCTGTCTCAACGTGAGCATTTTGAATTTGTAAGTTTTTATCCTCTTGTTCAGCGCTCTGAGATCCAGGATTGGTCTCAAGGTCTGATCTCGTTTGGGCACGAGGAAATACTTGCTGAAGTGGCCGGAGTGTATATTGTGTTTTGGAACAACATTTATCACCCCTTTTTGTAACATTGTTGATATTTCCTCTTAAAACGTGTGCACAGTCTGGTGTTATGTTTGACTGTAGCACCCCGTTGAACGGGGTTGGCCGCTTGTGGAACTGCAGCCGTAGGCCTTGACACACTTTCGTCATAACCCACGAATTTGGACGACACGCCCTCCAGGCCTGCGCGTGCGCAGTGAGCCTGTGAGACATGTTTATTGCGGGTTGTGTGTACGTCATGGGTGCGGGCGGGAGCGTTTGCCTCTCCCCGCACGGCCCCGGACGTGCTGACCTGTCCGCCAGCGGACGCTGTGAAGTCTGTCTGCTCCAGACAGACCCTAGATGCCCCGTTGGGGCTCATATTGTTCTGACCTAACACCTTGTGTTCCACGAGGGAGGAGGGGTGCTTGTCCTCTCCCTTCATCGTGACTATTTTCACAAAAATGGTGCTGTTGTTTTTTTAATGTTTGTTTTTTTGGGTCAAGAACCAGGGCAGTTCGTGCGTTTGGTACTTTATTTTTGTGCTTTGAACAACAAAATTCTGTTTCATTTACACATTTGTCAAAAACACCTTGTTTTGTGCACACAGAAATGTCACCAGCTTTTTGTAGTCTTTTACATATAAAGTCTGGGTTTAAAAGTCTTGGTTCCCGTACCTCATGGGCGGACAAACCTTCAAAACTGAGAAATGGTCCCGTTTCGTTAGGCCAACTTCTGTCTTCTGTCCCGGTTTGCTGAGGAGGTCCTAAGCGGAACCGCTTGGCGAGGAACAAACCTGTTCCTGGTCCAGGACTGGCCAGCCTGAGGTCCTGCTGCGGGTCTCTGCCGTTGCTCTCCATAGTAAGCTGGTCTCTTTTGTGGGGGACGGCATGTGGCTGAGCGGTGGAGAGGCTGCACGGGTCTGCTCCCGCTGGAGTCTCTGGGGGGTGCAAAAGTCTTTCTGGGCATCCCCTTGCGTAACGCCTCAGCCTGCTTTCGTCTTTGCTCCAGCCTGCTTTGGATGCGCTCCAGAGCTCCCCCGAAGAGTCCTTCGAAGAGTCCCGTCGGCTCGATCGGGTAGTGGAGGAACGGGAACCACTGGCCCTCTGGCAGGTCCGTCAGAGTCAGCCACAGGGGGCGCTGGGCGATGACTACTTCAGCCATGCATCTCCCCTGAGCGATGGCCGCAGTCCCCAAAAAGTTGGTCACCTTGCGGGCTTCCTCCAGGATGTCCGTCGCAGCCTGCTTGTTTGCCGTTATCTAGAGCTTCTGCAGCTTCTCTGCCAAGTAAGCCTGCATCATGGCCAAGGCATTCATGGTGCGGACCGCGAGGCCCTGAACTCGATAACACTTTTCGAGCTGGGAGGCCGAGGCGCGGCAGGCCTTGCTGGGCAGAGTCGGCTTTGCGCCCGACGTCCTGGGGGCCAGGTGATCCACCAGCGTGTCCTCTATCTGTGGGACATTGGCGATTCCTGCTGCTTCCATCCCGGCGACGTCGAGGAACTGGGAGAGCGTCAGCATCATGGGAGCCCTGGGTTCAGCACAGGTGCGAGTGAGCTCCATCAGGAAATCCATAAAAATCGGCATCCTATGCCTCGTGGCCGACTGCTGTTTGGCATGGAAATAATTCCCCGCCAACCTTGTAACCTGTTGGCGAGGTGGGGGTTCTGGCCAGCTGATCTGCAGCGTGTCCGCCGCTTTGCGACACAGGTTGAACAGAGCAGGGATGGAGACATCTGTCTCTAGCTGAGCTGTTGTCGGTTTCTGGGAGAAGTCTTCTTCTTCCTCGTCGTCCTCGTTCTCAGCTTCGTCGTCTGAAATCTCACCCGAGGCTGTTGGCGAGAGCTCGTCTGCTCGTAACAGGCTTCTCGTGTCAAACTCGGCGGTGGAGTCCCCGACGGGGGACGCCATGTCCATACTGTCCCCCCAGTCAGCTTGTCCGCTGTTCTCCAGGTCCACTGCCTCGAGCTCCTGTGTGGGAGTGAGGGCCTCTGTGAGGTCTGGGTCACGAGACGCCGCGGAGCCGCCCATGGCCTTGACCACGACGTCCACTCGACGCTTCCTCGCGGTTTCAGGCATCTGGCTGCAGTGAGGGCAGGACTCGGGGGTTTCCAGCTCTGTCTTAGCGTGAAACATCCCCAGGCAGACGAGACAGGCCTCGTGGGTGTCCGTCGCCGAAAGGGAGTAGCCGCAGCCGCTGGGGCAGGCCCGGGAGCTGGGGCTCGCTGGCCTGCTGGTCTTCTTAGAATTTTTTGGTTTTCGCTTTCCCTTCTCTGGAGCCATGGCTGAGAAGGTCGAGCTCATTAGCAGTGCTAACGTGGTCCGGAGACGTCTTCTTCGTTGCGTCGCTTTCACTGGCTAGCCTGCTACTCGTTAGCAGGGTAGCGGTGTGACGCAGTTAGCGCCGTCGAGCGAAGCAGCTGCGAAGAGAGAAGAAAAAACCTTGAGGTTAAATAAAAGAGGCTGGACTAGCTTTCGCTAGCCCAGCAATACGCAGGAAATTTCTCTGTAGGCTCAGTGTAGGGCACAAGCTCAACTCCGGTCGAGCGATGTCGTTACAGAGAATCCCACGAAGTTCAGGTGTAAGCGAGGTGAAGGGCAAAAAGAGGAAGTGGGATGGGCGCAAGCGTCTTTATGCCAAGAGGGCGGGGCCTCTGTGGTGACACTGATGCCCACCTGCCTCCTAAAGAGGCATGATTGTATTACTTCAGGTGAACCGTGCGGCGGCGCAATTCCCATAGTCATGTGTTGCACCGAGTGACTGACTGATAAGGGAACCAAGGTTACCCTGCGGAAACAAGCAGGTCCACAGAGTTTGGTCCGATCAGGCTGATGGAGGATCTTGTTAGCAGCATTAGGTCTAATTAGCAGATCCTGTCAGCAGCTCAATGGCCGCAGCGGCTGCCCTCCCAGACTGCCCTCCAGAACTAGGTCCGGCATATGGAGAGCATCCAGGTTTCCTCACGGAAACAAGCAGGTCCGTAGTTTGGTCCGTGCATGCAGATGGTGAATGATAAATGGACTGTACTTATATAGCGCCTTATCTTATCAAGATACTCAAAGCTCTTTACACCACAATCTGTGCCTCATTTACCCATTCATACAGCACTCTACTAGATCTTTACAAAGCTACAGTAATTGAACAAATCGTTCTAAAGAGACTAATCAGCGCTTTATCACATTCATACACCGATGGGGCACACATCGGAGGCAATGAGGGGTTCAGTGTCTTGCCCAGGGACACTTCGGTCATTATTGTTTGTCTTTCTGTGACTGAGGGTGAGGATGAGAGTGGGTCTGAATGAGTGTGTCTGTGTATGAATGTTTAAGTGTCAGGCTGGGACTTGGACTGCCACCTCTCTGATACTTCTGAGGCTACTTAATGTTGCGCTCCTGCCACGTGGCCCCCTGGTGGGTGTTCCTCTGCCTGCGGGCGTGCCTGGGGCCCTCACTATCTGGGGCTGGGCGCTTGGGCGTTTGTCGGCTCGGCCTGGTGGCTGCCTGGTGGGGCTCGTGTCCTCTGGTCCTGTCGGGTCTGGGCTTGAGGGATGGGCGTCCCCGGTGCCCGAGCCTCGGTGACCGGACCTGGGGCTACGTCGGTGCAGCGGGCTCCGGCGGGGACCTGTGTATTTGTCGCGATTGACCCCGGGGGGTCATTGTGTGTGGTCGCTGGTGGGGTTCGTCCGGTTCTTCCCCTTGGTCGGACCTGGGGAGTGGACGAGTGGCTCGTCCTGTTCGGGTGGTCCTGGGGACTCTGGGCTCGGGGTCCTTCCTGGGGTCTTGGGCTTTGATCACCCCTTCGTCTGTCTCGGGCTTTGGGGGGACGGGTCTCTGATGCTTCACACTCGCTATTAAATGTTCTATTGGAGGAACCTTATTCACTTATGCATGCTCACAACCACACACAAATGGATGCAGGGATGTATATGTAGATATATGTAGATATGTAGATGGGTATATGAATGAATATAAATGTATATGTATGTATACTGTATACATATTTGTAGGAATGGGTATGTGTATTTATAGAAAGCTACTGCAAGGTCATGAATATTATCAGTCTTTATGTATGTATGTTTCGTTGCTATGTTCTGTCATGTGCTTTGCAGGATTGTGGACGGAGGTTGGGTGTGTTTGCCTTGTGCTCTTTTGTGGATAATTGTTGTTTTGTTGTCTTACTTTCTCTTTTCTTTCTTTCTCTCTTAAAAAAAAAAAAAATACATATTGGAGTGAGAGGATGGCTAAAAGGTGTGAAGGGAGGCCATCTATAAATGGAAAAAAAAAAAAAAACAGAGAATCCCACGAAGTTCAGGTGTAAGCGAGGTGAAGGGCAAAAAGAGGAAGTGGGATGGGCACAAGCGTCTTTATGCCAAGAGGGCGGGGCCTCTGTGGTGACACTGATGCCCACCTGCCTCCTAAAGAGGCATGATTGTATTACTTCAGGTGAACCGCGCGGCGGCGCAATTCCCATAGTCAGGCCCGGATTATCAGCAGGGCCGACTGGGCCCAGGCCCAGGGGGCCATGCAAACCATGGGGTCCACCGCAGTTTTGGGGAAGAAAGAAAATAAAATATCCTTAGATTTTAAATAGGGTTGGGCATTGAGAATCATTCGGAACCGGGACTAACTGTCCGGTTTTCCCAGAATCGTTCAAAATATTAATTTGCGATTCCTATTTTCGATGCTAGTTAGCCGACCGGAAGTAGCCGCCGCCGAAAACCAACGAAGAAGAATCCACCGGAAGTGTGCATCTGCGATCGAAAGCGTACTAATTAATAAAAAATGACCAGTCAGGTCAGTGCAGCACTTGCAATAATTTTCTATCATGCAAAGGAGGGTGGAGAAGTAAAATAGTGTCCCGTCTTTGACGCGCTCCACCGGATTATTTTCGCTTCGTATCCGACCGGAAGTACAGAGTGGTCCGTCTGCAAAACGCTCCGCCGAACTTTTCGCTAATCGCTACCTCTTCGACTCCATCAGGTAAATAAATAAACTATGAACTACATCTCATACCAACATTAAGGCAGCTAACAAGTTATACTCCGCTTAAAGCGTTAAGTCAGCTCAAATACAAACACGATGCTAACGTTAGCTCGTTTTCGTTGTAACTGAATGAAGAGAGACACAGAACAGTTACAACAGCATATGTTGTGAAAAGCTTGCATCCCTTTTCAGATGTGGATTCAACTCCTGCCATGGATTGCACATTGCACTCAAATCCAACACTTATTAACATTCTTAATCCATTTAAAGTTCTCTGTGTCTTTTAAAATGTTTTAATGTCTCTAGTTTTCAGTATTATATAATTTCTGTTTATGTTCTCTTTCATTCCATTATGAGTGAATGTCACAGTTTGAAGAATTATTGAATAGGTTAGTTAGGCAATAACAACAGAGCTAATAATTGTACACATTCTCAGTCTTAAAAATGATTTAATAATCTCTTTTTACTGATAAAACTGATAAACCTGTTGTTTGTTTAGGAACCTCCCTGCAGTCTGTTCAGAAAGTCTCCACTGGAGGAGCTTTTTGCTGAGCAAGAGGCACAACATAATGTCACAGCTCCATGTCCATGATGAAACAAATGGAGAGAGGGCTGCAGATACCAGGACATCCCACCAGCTGTTCTGTCTGAGGACCCTGCTGCTGGTGGTGGAACCAGGTTAGCCCATCAGTGGGAGTTCAGTAACATGACTGCAGCATCACATACTGGACAATATTATATGTATGATAATAATAATAATATATGTTGGTGAGTCCATGTTGGCTCTAATCTGCCCTGTGAGAAATTCATAGTAAATGTAACAACAAGGAAAAAGTTCATAGCATTAAATTCAAACAGAAGTTCAAATTATTCAATAATTTCCAGTGTAGTGGTGAACCATGTTTAATTATTGATAGTTATAAACAAAAGTGTACAATTGACACGTACAAATAAATACATAATTGTGAATTTACTTTACACTATGCAAACATACAACCTTGTCCATCTTTTAAAAAAATCACAGTTCATATAGGTAATTAATAAATACATTTCAAAATGTAGTTTACATACAATGCTAAATTTATAAATATAAACAATACACGCTTTTCCATTTATTTATCACTACATAACCTAGGCTATGTGTCACTAATGAACTTTAAAGGAGAAATGAAAAGTGTTTTTAAGCTAATAGTAGTCTAATGAAAAGCATAAAATAAGCTTGTTGAGAAAATTTCACAAGTCAAAAATGTCATCCTAACTCAAATTTAGACTTTGCAAAGTGAAAAAATTCTCATCTGGTGTTTTTGACCCCCCTCCCTCTGCTTGCTCTCCGTCCCCTGAATATGACATAGGCAGTGCAATGGTCGTCCCTCATACAGTAATATTAGTGTGTGTATCTAGTATTTTTTCAACTTTCATCATTTTGTAAACCGCCCCCTAGCTTATAGACTGTAGTTATGTTATCATTCACAAGAGTTTGTATATATTTTTTGTTTATGTAGTGTTTTGTAGTTCTGTTTGTGTTAATAAAAAAAAAATCTAGTAGTGGACAAAAAGGTTTCAGTGTGTAGCAATTAGGGATGCAGCAAAAAAAATCTATTTTTTAAAGAATCAAGATTCTTAGTCCTGGCGATTCAGAATCGATTCTAAAAGCCCCAAAATAGATTTTAAAACTTTTTTAAAATTTTATATTGTATTTTTACCGCTCCTGTGCATTCGGCCGCTGTAGAATTTTGGCCGTGTAGGGCCACCGTAGTTAGTTAGCCAGGCAGCTCCCAATGGAGCCTGCTAGCAAGGAGGGAGACCCTGCATGTTTCAACTTGCTCCTTCATCTTTAAAAATCATTTTAGATCCTACTATGTTCTGTGGAATACAGAGCTTAACAAGACATTGGTAACTGTTTCAGGACATTTTCAACACCCCCACTTCCATGTTAGCATACTGCGCTAGCATGCTAACGTTAGCATACGGCGCTAGCATGCTAACGTTAGCATGCGAAGGCTATTCGTATTTCCAGGATAGAAATGCCCATTAATGCACTAAATCACCAAACTGTTTTTGACAAACTAAAGTGATATCCTTCAGATTCAAAAAAGTCTTCTGCTTCCATTTTAAATGACAGACAAGAGGACAGTAGCCTATATGCCACGGGTAGTGGTGACGTACTTCCGTTAAAATATGACTCACACGCTTCACTTCCGGCTCTCATCAACTACTGTTGTTGTTAGCGGTAGCTTCTAGAACTAGACCATGTAAAAGACACAAAAGGTAAATTATCTGCGAGCTACTGGTACAACAAGAGAGATTTGTTGTGTGCCGTTGTGTCCAGTGAATAGCAGGTACAATAGAGCGCTTAGGTTTTTATATTTTAATGCCACAGTTCGTGGCTAACCGAGTTAGCCTTAAAGCTAACACTCGGTTGTAGCCGGCGTTTTAAACCTCAGAATATTCAAGAGCCAGCATCAAACAGTGGTTAAAAAGGAGCTGTACCTGCATTGTTCCAGTGGAATAGATCCCTTCCACTTCCATGACCGGGGCTTTGGGAGAAGCAGCAGAGAGGACAGCGAGGAGGAGGAGAACACAACAACAGCTGCTGCAGCTCAGTAAGAAACACCGCAGTGAAGAAACACGATTATCACTCGACTCCACACCCTGCACTTGTAGATTTAATGTTGGAGTCATGATGAGTGATTTAATAAAAGTTTGTAACTACATACTTTTAAAATAATATTCAGATTTTAACATATGTTTTCTAATCTGTAAATATGTTTGTAAACTCTTAGTAACTTCAGGGCTGTTACACCTCTGAAATATTCTCTGCTGTTTCCTTTAATATGAAACCAGAACTGTTTCACTCCAATTAAACATTTAATTTCCTGAGATGTAATTAATTTATTTTAAAGCATAACTCTCATAAAGAGTTCTCCGTTTGGTTTTTTACTTGTAGGTAAATATGAACACTTGTTTTTTTTCAGGTTTGCATCATCTGACCTCCTGATGTGTCTGCTCTGCTCTGCCATTCATGGTCGGTGTTCACCAAGAACTGAGAGGAACTCCCCATCAAGTTCAACTTGTGTTTATTTGTCTTATACAGGTTAACACAGAGTTAACAGTACAATGAAGTGCTCAGGATGAGAAGAGCAGATTTGACTTGCTAAAAATCAAAGAACAAACTACTGTATGTATACTAAAAGCATGCACAGTGAAAAAGTAATTATAATATTCACAAAGTCCTGAAGAGAGACGGATATAACAATGCAGCCGGATGAATTTGAATTAACTACGGTACTGCAAGTATTTCAAGCTAGTAATATAAGCTAGCATGCATAATCAACATTACACAGGTTGTGTGACAGGTTATTGCACAAGTACTGTAGTGACATTGAGATTTAATTATTAGTTATTACCAGTTGTTCAGTGTTATTTATTGATTATTTAACTCATACCCTGCAGCCCGTTGAGTTCTTCCTGTTCTTAAATGACCTTGACCTTGGATCAAAGCAACAGGACCTCGCTGACCCGTACGGTGTCCATCAGTCCACGGTCACAGATTTTCACAGCAACTTTTTATTGACAGTACTCGGCTCTACCTGAAGAGCAGATACATAAAAATCTACCTGCAGACTTCAAGGACTACCCTGACACTACAGTCACACTACTTACTACTTGTAAGAAAATAAAATGTTCAAAACATTCTGACTTTTGTCTTCATTGATGTATTATCACCCAAAAAAAATGTGTACTGTATTTTGGTTTAAGACAGGCTTAGAGTCGTTTTAGCCATTTTATTAAAAAGAAATTTGATGATAATGTTACATTACTGTACAAAACGTATGAGTCAAGCTAAATGAGGCACAATATTTAAACACTGTTTAAATTATATTATTATTATTACATCTTCTGACTAACTCCCAGCTTCCTCGACTGCTTTTGGAGTATGCTGGTGAAGATTCTCAGTCGTCCAGGACATGTTTTCAACAAAACAGGACACTTCTTCCAACAGAGGTGGTGGTAGAAGAGTGGAGAGCTTTAGGAGGCTCTGATCCATTTCAAATGAGAGAGCTTCAATAGTGAAATTAAATTACTGCTTTTGGAGATTTAAAAACATGTAATCAGTCAGATTACAGTGCTCAGTGGAACAACTTGTTTGTATTTGGATCCAATCTCAGCTCCTCACTGCTTCCCTCATGTTTGAGCTGTAGCGGTGGTGTCTTCCCACGTCTCACAAACATCTAGGATGGACCAGGGGTTCCCTCATCATCACCAACACCTGCCGTGTCCTGTGCAGTGAAAGAAAACATCTCTTATTAAGGCCTGCTACAAACAGTGATTTAACAGGTTTGACTTCAGCTCAACTTTTGTACACAAACTTGAATTAAAATAACTTTTGTTTCTAAATCTGCTCTAAATCTCCTGCCTCCTTGTTTTAAACTGAACTGTCAGGTGGCTTTGACTCAAACAGTGGGGCTTCTGGTTGTCTTCCTCATGGACTGTAAACACTCAGCCCTAACTGTGACTTCTCCTGCCTCCTTGTTGAAACTAACATTTGTGTTAATAAGAAAACATTGTACAGACAAAACACGTTTACTCAACAGATTAGCGAGGCTAACTATGTTAGCTGTGTTAGCCTACATGAGGCAGTTTGGTGAACTGAAAACAAATACCGACTTACCTTCATATTTATTTATGTAGTTGGACACAAAGCTTAAATCCTTTATCCCTCTTAGATGTGGGCGCTTTAGAGAAGGTCTGAATTATTCTGTAGACATTATTAACAGTGACTGTCGGCAAGTCCTGCAGAGATCTCGTGAAGAACGCCATCGCTAACACCGTGTTGACTGCAAACCGGAAGTGCGTCTTACGGGTGAAGAATGCGGAAGTGCTGAAACGGAAGTCCGTGGCATATAGCCTGTAATGATGGGTTTATAGCTTCAGTGTTATTGTAAGATAGCAAAGGAGGTCTTAATTGTGTCATAAAAGTGCGTCCAGAAAATTACTACAGAAATCACTGCACTTCGGCATGTAGCAGGAAAAATGTAAAAAAACTATTTCTTTAAGCTACTGACTTGAAAAAAGCATACTAAGTATGTTTATGTGTGTTGTTTACTATATGAAATTCTTGTTATATCGATTTTTTCAGATTTGATTACATTTCTCCTTTAACACCTTTTGGCAGGCTAAACATGTCTATGGATGAGCTGTATGAGGAATGTGTGACTGCAAACAGCCTGATAGACCACCTCACCACCTCACCTCAGGAGAAAGAAAGGTGGCAGTCCCAGGGAACAGCAGAGAAGTGGATGCAAGTTCTTCAGGCAGCTGACCTCCCCAACAGAACACCTGAACTCACACCTGGCCTCAAATGCTCCCACCATTCATGGTTTGAGCAATGGCTAAGCAGTTCCATGTGATCCAGGTTTGAACTTGAGAAAAACATCATACAGACTGTCTACCTACACTTCAATCAAAGTAAGGGAATTCTTTTTCTGCTGCTTCGAGCTTTCTTAGAGCTCATGGACTTGTTTTTCATGCACGTGGACATGGACTGCACACCAAGGCACTGGTGTCACTATGGTTGCAACATGTTTCTGATGTATGTGATTTGCTACTGGTTTGCTGCTGATTGATGTCAATGCAGTAGCTGCTGCTCTTTCATAAGTGTTCATGTTTGACATCATTTGCTGATGAAGGATGGATGGATGTGATTTGCTGCTGAATGATGTCAATACAGTAGTA